>CAUYQG010111899.1:0-15023 GCA_963574415.1 Tarsius wallacei | reverse complement strand
GTAGTTCCAGCTACTTGGAAGGCTGAGGCGGAAGGATTGCCGGAGCCCAGCAGGTCGAGGCTGCGGTGGCCGGGAGCGGCCACTGCACTCCAGTCTGGGCGACAGAGTGAGACTCCAACTCAAAAAAAAAAAAAAAAAAAGGAAGCCTAAAGAATGCTAACAGTGGAGGAAGTTATCAGAAATTGAGCAAAATGCAATGTAACCACATAAACCTCCAAGTCGGAAGCATCTATGCAAGTCCTAACAGTAGAGGAAGCAAGGGCTGAACAGAGCTGGCAGAAGCCAGGGGCAGATGCAGAGACTTGGTGAAATTCAGGTGAATAAGGGACCAAGATTGAGCCAGCAGCTTCCAAGATGTCTCAGTACAGGAAGTAGAGGGGCAGGGTCACAGTTTGACAAGTTTTAGAGAATACCATTTACAGCCAAGTGCAGACCTTGAGGCATTTTTCATATAAACATGCTGTTTGGAGTTTTACCCATCTTATTTCTTTTTTTGAGTGGATTCTCACTCTTCTGACCCTGCTGGAGTGCAGTGAGGTGTTCATGGCCATCACAGCCTCCAACAGGTGGACTCAGACGATACTTCTGCTGCAGCCTTCCAAGTAGCTGGAAGATACTGTAGATACAAGCCACCATGTCTGGTTCAGAGGTAAACTGACAAATCAACCAATCCAAGTTGGGCCTGAAAATGATAAGACCCATGACTAGTTATCACCTGGAGAACTGCCTCTATCCTCTCCCTGATGCCGTTACTCCTGGCCTGGCCTCCTTCCCTCCCAGCCTGGTTCTAGTAGTCTCAATTCAGTTTTCCATCTAAGCCTGAAAGGCCTTGTGGCTAAAGCCACTTCTAAAGAATTAGGAAAACAGCCTTCTCTATCCTCCTACAGCATACTCATAACTGGGACTTGAGTTCTGTCACTTTTTTCTTCCACCACCACTATATGCTACAGTCCAGCATCTTAACTTTGGAAGCAAAGACATAATGAGCCATCTACTCTTTGTTGTTGTCCCTGTCCTCTCTTCTACTCCCCTGAATTGAGCAGACTTGATTGTATAGGAATACACCTTGTCATGTGTTCCCTGTTTTTCAATTCACTAAAAACCTTTCAATTTTTTTAAACCAAAACTTGTGATGGGTACTATGAGAAAACACAGATACACTGAATGGTTCCAGTCCTCCGAATAGCAAGACGAAGAAGGCTTCCACAGGAGCAAGGAGGATTTGCTAAGGCTACTAAACTTTACATAAGAAGGTTGCAGATGCATTCCTGGTGCCAAAACCAAGAGAAAAGGCAGGGAATAAACTCATCACCAACAGCAAGGGATCCTGATGAAAGAGAGACTGAAATGGCAACCCTTAGGTCCATTCACATCCTCCTAGCAAAGTCATAGCCCAGTGGGTATGCGACTTCTACATTTGAGCCTCACTCCTCCACACACAAAGGCACATTTCATAAGCCCCTTCAATATGGTGTTGTAGAGCACTAATCTGCTAAACTCTGTTGGTTCACTTTTAAATTCACTTTTAAACTTTTCACTTTTGAGTACACTATTTTACAAAAAGGGAAAAGGGTTTTAAAACCATGGGAGGAAGAAGACAGGTCAGAAAGAAGATGAAGCATATACCTATGTTTCTTTGCTTTTCCTTGACATGGATTCACCCCATCACCACATTTGTACAGGGTAGATTGAAATAACTTGCTACTACCTGGCACAGATTACAACAATTTTTATGTATATTACTCTATCTAGTTTCGTCTGAAGTTAATTTATACTTTGCAAATTTGACCTTCAAATTCTGGTTTCCCAAGATTTTGGCTGTTCACCATTTAAGGCAGTGAAACACTCATCATTAATAACTAACAAGGTTCGGTAATACGGCATTAAGGCTATCATTCCAGGCCAGTAAAAAACTGTTGAAACTTCCCTGTACCTTGAGCCCTGACCTGAACACAACTGATTGAGCACAACAAATTGATGAACTAATCTCCAGCCCACAAGTAACTTGGCATCTTCATTTCATTCTGCCCATTGCTCTTTTCTAATGTTATAATTTTGTGTGATCTACAAACTCCAATTTTGTATCACATTGGAGATTTGTTATCGGAAGTTGCATCCTTCAGTAACAGCCACCTGCTTCCCTTTCTGGTCGTGGCCCTTCCTCAGAACTTGCTCCATGATACTTTGGTGACTGACTGTCAGTCTGGTTGGCTCCAGGTTCCTTCTTTCCTGGGCACTGCTCTTAAGAGCAGACTTCACTGGATCAGACTTAGCTCCTAGATCTCACACCCTCTTCTGTATACTGGTCTCAAAGAGATCAATGGAGCTCATACTGGCACAAGAACAAAGGATACAACATAGTCAAGTCCAAGTGTCTCCCTTATTATCCTATGGTATTCTGCAATAGAACTTCAGTCGACGTTTGAACTCCTATGTAGGTTAAATAACCAGCACAGGGTCTCGAATCACTTGACAATGGGGGCTTCAACCCACTGTGGTTTGAACAATAGAGATGAACAGCAAGAAAGAAAAATGAGGAAGCACGACCAAATTGGCCTTCTTTTAAATTATGGGAAATAATGTGGAAGATATATTTAAAAGCATTAGAACGCTTCACTGAGATAAAAAAGACTTCTTTACTTATTTTCACTATACAAACTTTGGATTTTCCCACTGATTTCCTGGCAGTGGTGTCATTAGTCTTCACTTTGCTCTGTGTTTAGCGATCATAGGATGACCTTGTGTCATTGTTCCCTGTATCATCATGTATAGCATTTCTCCTTTATGTTTATCATTCTTGCTATGAAATAAGAATCTGTTGTTTTAAGATGACTATGATAGAAATTCATGTGAAGTGGACTCATGGCCGACACTAAAGCACAGTAGAAGAGACTTGGGAAATTTAGCCAACACATGTGTCTACTCTCATGTAGCACACACATTCTCAGAAGTCTGGTGCTGCATTGAACTGAAATATCACACCAACCTATCTCCTAGGATCTGAGTTGAGTGGCTCATTGACAAACCCACGTGGTTTTTTCTGCCTCTATGCTGTATGGCACTCTGAGAATTTCCAACAAAAAAGATGAAGCCAAAAAGATAAAGAGACCGATTACCTCTTTAACAAAGCCTACTTCCAAGTCTTGTGATCACCACCACCCCCCCAAAATCTAAAGTGACTTGTCTCATCTTCACTTGTCAGTCATGGTCAAAAAAAAAAAGTCTCAGCCTTACACACCCTTTGGGGCACACTGGCCTTTGTCACAAGCCTTTGCAGAAATATTAGACATCAGCCTGGTTCCCAAGTCTTCCCTCATGACTTCCTGTGGACAGGGAATTATCTAATCCATTTTCATAACTGTAACCTCTCTAGGTAAGCAGCCTGCACTAACTTCCCCTTGAAGAGTGAAGACTCATCATTCACTCATTCATTTACTCAACAAATAGTTTTGTGTAAAATAAAACGGAAGGATCCAAAGCAGAAGGATGGTCAGTGCACTGCACTCCAGCCTGCAACAGATTGGGACCCCAACTCAAAAAAGTAAATAATAAAAAGAGAGAGAGAAAAAAAAGTCTAGGACCTGATGACTTCACAGCTGAATTTTTCCAAGCAGTTAAAAAACAAATATCAGTTTAATTCAAACTCTTCACAAAAATGGCAGAGGAAGGAATAATTTCCAACTGATTATATGAGGACAGAGCTACTCTGATAGCAAAAAAGGCAGATACACACAAAGAAAAAACAATCAAACAAAACCGCAGGCCAATATCACTGATGAACACAGGCATAACAAGACTTAGCAAAAAACCAGCAAGTTAAATTCAACAATACATTTTCGCATATTGTTAAAATTAGCAATTGAATTGCAATTTTGCCTTTTCTATATTCACTAATAAAGGGGTATAAGTTTCTTAATTTTATTCTCTACTTTTACAATCATATAGCCTTAATGTTTTAATAGAGAAAGCATATTAAAATAGTAATAAAATCGTCCTTTTTGTGTTTAATATTTGGCTAAAGAAACAAAATTTCTCACATTTAGATAACGGAAATTATTAACTTAATTAATCAGGATATTCTTTTTAACTTCATTTTTGCATAGTTGTATGTAACCCTGAAATAGTAGTATTGTTTTATCTCTTTTTTTATTTATTTTTATTTTTTATTTTTTGAGTTGGAGTCGCACTCTGTCACCCAGACTAGAGTGCAGTGGCCGTTCCCAGCCACCGCAGCCTAAACCTGCTGGGCTCCAGTGATCCTTCCGCCTCAGCCTTCCAAGTAGCTGGAACTACAGGCGTGTGCTACCACACCCGGCTAATTTTTTTTTTTTTATTGTAGAGATGAGGTCTCACCAAGTTGCCCAGGCAGGTCTCGAACCCGCGGGCTCAGGTAATCCACTCACCTTAGCCTCCCAAGGCGCGGTATTACAGGCTGAGCCACCGAGCCTGGCTGTTTTATCTCTTTAATCGCATTATATAAAGTCATGTTAGGGTAAGCATTTATTTGGTTTTGTTAAACATTAAGATTTTTACATGCAACCATGCTAATGTAGACTTCATTTTTCATCATTATATGATGACAATCAAGTATGTTTTTCACACTTTTGTATTTGTTATTAGTATTTGTATTGTTATTAGTACTTAGCTATAGTGGTATCACCTCATGACATAAGCTTACATTTTACTGATGACTAATAAAGTTATTATCTTTCACATATTTATTTTGCCATTTGATCTTGGACTTGGATATTGTCATTTAGGGAGTGTCTGCCCAAATCTTTTGTCCATTTTTTTACTGCTTCACCTTTTTCTTATTTATTTGTGGAAGCTCTTTATATATTTGAGCCATTTATTGGATATGTTTTGAAAACATTTTCTCGAACTCTGAGTGCCTTTTCATTATCTTGATTTTGTCTTTGAAGGGTCAAAAATTCTTACTCTTAATGTAACTTATCATTTATTATTTCATCATTAACATCTTTAATGTCTTATTTAAGAGATGTTTGTCTATTTCTTGATCATAAACATGCCATCCTCTGTTTTCTTCTAAAAACTTTACAGTTTTACCATTTACATTTAGGTTTGAAATCTACATGGAATAGATTTTTTTGCATATTTTGTGCATTTCAATTACTCTTTACTTGTATGATCTGAGACTTGCTTTCATTTTATTTTTATCCAAAAGTAGATAATAACACCTACTGTCAGCTTATTGTTGTGCAAATTAGATGAGGCAGCATGAAAAAGTGTTTTATTAATTGAGCCCTACTGCATATAAGACACTACACAGGAAAATCACAGCTACAGATCGACATCCCTTCCAAAAAGCCCTGATGACCTATTAAAGGACACGGTTTTGCAAATAACTGTTCTGTAAGACAGAGTATAATACATACTATTACAGAGTCACAAACAAAACATAATCATCAGGAGAGCAGCAAAAGCATAAATAATGGAGGAAAAGGAAATTATTGAGAAGAAAGAAAGGACCCATGTTAAAAAGCAAATGACAGAAATTGCGACTTAGCAAGAGAGACTGAAATGAAATTATGATGGAATTTGTAAAAATGTGCAATTTTTATCTACTAAGAAAAAATCCAGAATCAAAACATAATTCCTTATTAATGAGGGTGTATTCAAACTGGAACCTTCGTCTCCTCCTCTCAGAATACTGCTGTGGTGCTTTAAATGAATCAGACCCTTTTGGAAACTTAACAAATAAATAACGAACCACAAAATGCATTTTCCGTCTCATCCAGCAATCCTGCTTTTAGAAATGTATTCTAAGGAATATTTTAAAATGTGGAAAAAAAATCACGTACAGAGTTCTTCATGGCAGAATTGCTTATAGTAGCATGGTAGTAGAAGCAACCACATTGTATAATCAAGGGAGAAAATGGCCAAGTTGTTTCTGTCCAAGCTTCTCAATGAATTCTTACAAAGTCACTTAAGAAGATAGCTCCAGAGAGAACGGAAAGGTAGGGATTACAGTTATTATGATGTTTATGAACAGCCCTAAATCTAAGGGAAAAGCTGAAAGGGGAATGACCCAAAGTACAAGTAGTTTTTTGAGGGTGGTAGAAAAAACATTGAAATGATTTCTATTTTTAAAACTTTCTAAGTCTTTTTTTATAAAATCATATACATGTTTTGCAAGTCATGTATGTTTCTGTTCCTACCATAACAACCTACCTCCACATGTCTATTTCTATCATATTATTGAAACCTATTATAACACGTATCCAATTATTTAATTATTACAAGTCCATCTCTCCCTACTAGATAGTAGACCCCTTGGGTCTTATTCCTTGTATCCACAGCTCCACGCACAGGTCTGGAACATAGAATGTTATTTCATAAATGTTTGCTCAATTAGTAGATCAGTGAATGGATAGATAACATAGCATTTTCCAAGTAACAGTTACTTCTTTGTATAGAAATTATATAACTTGGAAACTTTCCTAACCCTTTCAGACATTATGAGAGAGTTTTCTTTTTTTTTTTTTTTTTTTTGAGTTGGAGTCTCACTCTGTCACCCGACTGGAGTGCAGTGGCCACTTCCGGCCACCGCAGCCTCGACCTGCTGGGCTCCGGCGATCCTTCCGCCTCAGCCTTCCAAGTAGTTGGAACTACAGGCGCACGCTACCACGCCCGGCTAATTTTTGATTTATTGTAGAGATGAGGTGTTGCCAAGTTGCCCGGGCGGGTCTCGAACCTGCGGGCTCAGGCAATCCACTCACTTCGGCCTCCCAAAGTGCTGGGATTACAGGCTGAGCTACCAAACCTGGCATGAGAGAGTTTTCAACCTTCAACCTCTAATCCAAGAATTCCCAGTGGTTTTTGAGATCCAGAATCAAAGTGTCTGACTGAGTCACTTGGCCAGTTGTAGGGCAATGAAAGAAAGCACAGAAAGGTTTCTCCTTAGCTGAAAACCTATGTAACACAGCACTATTCCAGCCTGCATTTGTCCAAGATTTCACACACTAGTATATACATTCCACGTGTATCAAGTAAAATCCTCAGCAAGACCTTCTAAAAAGAATACTGGCACACAAAGGCTATACTTCTCAGGACAACATATACAAACATGCAGAAGGAAGGACTGACATATTTAGTGTTTTTCTAGGCAAAATACTTGTAAATTACCCACACATACAAATGGCTCAGAAGGTTACCAACTAGTAAGGAAAATGGAATAATTAGGGGAGCAAATTATTGTGCTGCATGAGAGAAATTTAACACTCCGAAGTTCAATACATGGGAATGCCGTGTCATCTGTACAATTAAGTCACCAAGAGTTGCCTTGGACAAACTCTTGAACTAAGCAAGAACTTTCAAACAGAAAGAGACTTTGAACAATTGGAAAATCCACTGAGATAAACTTGTTGCTACATGTTTTGTTGTGTTTTACATTGACATTTTCCCCAAATACAAAAATAACAACTACTGAAGAAAAAAAAGAAAGAATAAAAGAAAGGAAGGAAATAGGAAAGGAAGAATGGAGGTGTCCTTGGGAAGCACTGAAAAGTACAAAGAAAATATTGTTGCAGGGCTTTGTAAACTTGAAAGGCACAACAATGGCCATGTTGTGAGGAATGATGTCATGCAGGGATTCAGGGACAGAGTTTTGCAGTTAGACTGACACTTGCCATTTGAATAACCTTGAAATTGGGCACTTGGAGTCTGAGCTATCTCATTTACATAATGAGAATAATACATAGTTCACAGGTTGTCTTAAAAATTAAATATGATATATGTATAAATATGCAATATGCTTTATGTAAGGTACTTAGCACAATGCCTGATTTGTGATAAACACTCAGTAAATTTTTATCTTGCGTTGTGGCCCAACTTGACATTGCATCATAATTACCAACCAGACCAATGCCCATGGGTAAACCCGTTGCAAGGAACCACAACCTGAGAATTATTTTGTACTTTACAGCTAACTTTTCAAATAGTTAAATCAACTCCAGTTAGATTATAGATGGCATAAATATCTGCTAGGAGTGGATGTAGTGTGAGCTTAGGTGTCTCTAGTCTCTACAGGGTTCAAGCAGTGCCATCCAGGGGAAAGAACACTTGGAAACTTTCTGAGGTTGGGGCAAATGGTCCCTACCCAAAGACAGAGCAGGCTTGACCTTCTGCTGAGACATAGTCAGCAGTGAGCCCTCTCTAGGGACAACCTGGGAAAATGTTCCCACCAAGAGCCTACCCTTCTAGGATGTCTAGCCCTTTGGAAGTCCTGGTCATCAGCCCGATGGTCATCAACACTCCCAGTTCCTCTGTGGATGGAACAGTCTTGGACCTCCTCCCCCTTGCTTCAAAGCAACAGAATTAACTCTCATTTTCCTCAGCACAGTTATTACTAACTGATATGTTCTTGCATGTGTCTTTTTTTGTATTTTTATTGTTTATTGTTCAGCTACCCTTCATGTGTCCCTGTCTTCTGTTGTTCATGCATTTTTATTTGCTGATTATCCACCAGAAATTCTTTTTTTTTCTTTTTGAGTTGGAGTCTCACTCTGTCGCCTGGGCTGGAGTGCAGTGGCATGCCCGCAGCCACTGCAGCCTCGACCTGCTGGGCTCAGGCGATCCTTCCACCTCAGCCTTCCAAGTAACTGGAATCACAGGTACATGCCACCATGCCCAGCTAATTTTTTTATTTATTGTAGAGACGAGGTCTCACCAAGTTGCTGGGCTGGTCTCAAACCCCTGAGCTCAGTCAATCCTCTCGCCTCTGCCTTCCAAGGTGCTGGGATGGCAGGCATAAGCCACCGTGCCTGGCTAACTTGCACATCTTACACCCCCTCTCCAGTAAAGCTCAGGTCCCCTGACAGTAAAGATCCTGTCTATGTTACTCACTGCCACACCTCAGAGCCCCCTCCCTCCTGAAGTGTTAGCAGAAGAGACTCTATCTGGAGACACCAAACACACAGTGCTCTTCTTGATTTGTTATAGCTTGTGCCTATGCATCCTTAATAAATAAAGGGCCAAAGCCATGAGCCTTTTGTATGACCACCTATAGAATTTCACCTGTGGTGAAATTATAGGCGAGTTTTCCCAGAGCAGGGAGCATTTAGTGGTTCTTGTCCATTCTCTTTTTTCCAAACCATTAGCCTGGCTTTTATATTTTATTTATTTAGAGTCAGGGTCTCACTCTGTCATCCAGACTGGAGTACAGTGGTGCGATCTCAGCTCACTGCATCCTCTACCTCTTGCGCTCCAGGGATAATCCCATCTCAGCCTCTCAAATAGCTAGGACTGCAGGCACACACCACTATGTCCAGCAATTTTTTTAATTTTTTTGTAGAGATGGGGTCTCACTATGTTACCCAGGCTGATCTCAAACTTTTGGCTCAAGCAATCCTCCCAGTTTGGCCTCCCAAAGTGCTGGGATGACAGGTCTGAACGACCGTGCCTGGCCCAGCCTGACTTTTAAGTGTTACACTTCTCTCCTATAACCCTTTCCTACAAGGCCACAACCTCCCTTGCAAAAGTGATTATGAACCTTTTACCTTGGTCACACATCTCTCTCCACCCTGGGACATGCCAAGAAGCCCTAACTGTCAGTGCATAAGGCTACTTGAAAACCTGCCCTGTCTCAATTTGCTGCATTGTTCAGGCAATCTGCAGTGTTTAGTGCAATGCAGTCTTCCTTAACCACTCTCTTTTTTACAAGCAACTTGTCCTCACTTCTCCAGCTCCACTAAAGGGCACTTAACATCATGCATTTATTCAAGGAAAGGCACGTGAGCTGCTCTCTGCCAGGTCTTTGTCAGTAAAGGATGACCTTGAAAAGTCCTGCCAGAAGTGGCCACTTCCATCTTTTGTGCTCCACCTATTCTGCATACTCACAAAGTCCCCCTTTCTGCCCCAGATTGTGGCACTTTTCAAGCATCATTGACGAGATGCTGCCTCTGGCTGTGGCTGGTCTTAAGCAAAGAAATGTTGGGAGCCGGGGCTGTGAGTGAAGTGGCATATTCTAAGAGTAGAAAACAATTTCCATGGAACTTAAATACCTGCCTCATTTAAGCTGGCACCATATGACACATGATTTCACAAGTGGTCCCCAAACTTCATTTACTTTACACAACTCAGCTAATTAAGGCTTGTTCCCTCCCTCAGGCACCACAGAGATGCACCCACAGCTAAGGCTTGAGCTTGTGTGACAAGAAACAGAACCAAGAAAAGACCTGCTAAGAGAAACTGAAAATGGACATTCAGACACTTTTGTCAAAAGCAGTGATTGCATCGCTTCTCTGTCCAGCCAGACCCCAGACCCCAGTGTCTACCAGAGGATCCTTTTCTCTTGCACAGCTTCCTACAGGGCTAGGCTTTGCCAGAAGCGAGAGATTATATTCTCAGGGGCATGGACATCTCTCAGGCAGTGAAAAGCCATCTTAGTGGGGAAGTGAGTCATCTTGGGAGCTGGAGGAATATGGGTACATCTTGACAATGGCCCGCAACAGGAAGATGCCCTAGAGCACCTGCCATCCTCATCCCTATGCCCTGCAGGGAGCTCCCAGGGGCCATGGTCAGCTTGACACAGGCCTCAGAACTAATGAAGACCATTCCCTTCCCACCTGCCAAGCACATGTAAGCATCTCCATTGCCAACTGCCACCCACTGCTCTCCTCCACACTCCCATGCCTCTTATGGAAATGATTGACCAGACTGCTGGTGAGTCCCTCTGTTGATGAAGATCTTAGGCTCACACCAAAGTCTCAGGCTAAAATCTTCAAGGATTTGTGAGCTGGCAGGGGAAAAATTTGAACTGGCTAGCAAAACCAAGAACAGAGATTCAACAAATCTCAACATGAGCTTGGGGTGGATTCCACACAGGACTTCCCTTTTCCTCCTCCAAGCTCCCTGTTATAGAAGATGTGTCACTAAGAAGATGGTGATGTGCTCTGTGACTAGGAGGTTTTCACTGCCCTGCCTTGGGCTTCTAGAGTGAGAGAAAGAACATGGGGAAGAGATTTATGACTCTAGTAAGCCAGTAAGCCAGACAGGCTGGCAGAAGAACTTTCCCTGCAAGTTCATTGCTCCCAAACAATGGAGCAGTTGCTTGTGATCAGACTGGCCTTATCTGTGCCACAGAGCATTCATGGGGGTAGGAAGCACGGGATTGCTGGAGATCGCTGAGCACATGGTTAGGGACACACATGGAAAGGATAGCAAGGATCTTTAGCTGAGCAGACCCAGACTCATGGGGCCACCATCAAGGACCCTGGAGAGTTTCAGGGATCTGTATACTTCATGGGAGGGTCTACTGAGTTTCCTACCCACCACATGCTGAGATAACGGATAAGAGCCGGACCAGCAGTGGTAATGACAGAAAGGGGACAGCAACTCTGTCACCACCCGGGTGGGTGGAAGAATTTTTAAAAGAAAGCAGTGCTGGGTATGGTAGCTCAAACCTGTAATCCCAGCACTTTGGGAGACTGAAGCCAGAGGATTGCCTGAGCCCTGGGGTTCGAGACCAATCTGGGCAATTTGGCAAGACCCCATCTCTAAAATAAATCAAAAAATTAGCTAGGCATGGTGTCACACCCCTGTGGTTCCGGCTACTTGGAAGGCTGGGGCAGAAGGATCGCCTGAGCCCAGCAGGTCGAGGCTGCAGTAGTTGTGAGCATGCCATGGCACTCCAGCCAGGGTGACAATGAGACTCTGACTCAAAAAAATAAAGAAGGAAGCAGTGGTGACCCCCCTCTGTGCCCCAAAATGAAATCAACATGAGAAGTCAGGAAAAGAAAGTGCCTTTTCCCTGCCTGAGATGTGGCTAAGTTAGTCTGGGAGACTGATGGGCACCTGACTACGCTGACAGATTCCAAAGCCTGAGTCCTTCAGGTCTCTCCTGTCACATCACTGAGGTGACACTCTGCCCTCATCAACAAAGATCATGTCGGGGAAAGAAACAGGAAAAGGCTGTCTGCAAGCCTATCTGTGTTTATCTAAGAGACTGAATACTACCCACGTGGGTGTTTAAATGACTGCATAACACTATGCTTTAAGGTATGTTGGACTAAACATTAATTTTGTTCCTACCTACCAGTGGATGAGGGGCTCAGGGGAAATTTAGAATAGACAAACACAAAATAAAATATTTGCATTTATTCTACATACTTGCATTTTCATGTCTGGATATTTGGCTCCTTGCTCATTATTATTGAGTCAAACAAAAGATTGGATCCCAAAAGGCAAAGCAATTAGGCCCTTTTTTTTTCATGTGCAGGAATATTTTTCATAGAGTGATTTGAGTTCCTCTTTTTAAAGAAGTAACGTATCATAGAAGTAATGTGATGCAAGAGCACCATCTATGGCAGGACCTATTTTTAATTTTCTTTAAAAAAATTTGTATTTTAAAGATGTGGGGTACAATTTAGGGTTAGGTATACAAATGCTCATTGTTCTTGATGAGGTGTGCCCTTCCCTCCCCTGGCACTGGCAGTTTCCCTCAATTGTCAATCCCACCCTCCCCTAGAAATTTCCCACTACTGCCAATCCCTTTCTTAAAGTATTATGATAATTGTTCAAGGTTCGCTTATGAGTGAGAAAATATGGTACTCTGTTCTTTGTTTCTGGAATGGATCACTGAGTATGATTGACTCTAAATCGATCCAAGTTGCTACAAAGTCCATATGTTTGTTCTTCTTTATGACTGCATAATACTCCATTGTGTATATGTACCACATTTTTCTTGTCCAGTCCAGCTTCAATGGGCAGCATGGTTGGTTCCATGTTTTTGCTATTGTGAATAGAGCTGCAACAAACATGCATGTGCAGGTATCTTTTTGGCAGAAAAATTTGAGTTCCTCTGGGTATATTCCCAAAAGGGGGATTGCTGGGTCATATGAAAGGTCAATTTCTAGTTCTTTCAGAAATCGCCACACTATCTTCCAAAGAGGTTGCACTAGTTTGTGTTCCCACCAGCAGTGTAGAAGCATTCCTTTTCCTCCACAACCTCGCCAGAATCAATTGTTTTATTTTATATTTATTTATTGATTTATTTATATTCAATATTTTTAATTATGATATTGTGGGGTACATTTAAGGGTTAGGTATACAAATATGCTTCGTTCAGGCACTCTTGTTGATAAGAGGTGTCTCCCCATCCCCAGATAGATATTAACTACCATTAATCCCATCACCCTACCCCTCCCACCCCCCAGTTTCCCACCACTGTCAGTCATTTTCTTATGGTAATACGTTGGATGATCAAGGTCTACTATATGAGTGAGAACATGTGATACTCAGTTCTTTGTTTCTGTGAGAGGTCACTCAGTATTATAGACCCTAGTTCCATCCAGGTTGCTGCAAAATTCATGATTTTGTTCTTTTTTATGGCTGCGTAGTATTCCATTGTGTATATGTACCACATTTTTTTAATCCAGTCCTCTTTTGATGGAAAACATGGTCGCTTCCAGGTTCTTGCTACTATGAACAATGCTGCGATAAACATACATGTGCAGGTATCTTTTTTATAGAGTGACTTGAGTTCTTCAGGGTATATTCCCAGTAGAGGGATTGCGGGGTCATATGGGAGGTTGATATTTAGAGCTTTTAGGAATCGCCACACTGCTTTCCACAGAGGTTGCACTAGTTTACACTCCCACCAACAGTGTAGAAGTGTTCCCTTTTCGCCACACCCTCTCCAGCAACTGTGATTTTCTGAGTTATTGATAATTGCCATTCTGACTGGAGTTAGGTGGTATCTCAGGGTAGTTTTGATTTGCATCTCCCTGATGATTAGTGAGGTTGAACATTTCATATTGGGAAAACATTCTTGAACTTAAATCTTTGTTGGTGACTCATATCTTTAATGATAGATAACTAACAGTGAATTTGAGATTAAAGAATCATTTTAGAATACTATTTATATATACATAGCGAAATTATTTTTTATTAAGATTTCACTGGACCAGGCTCGGTGGCTCAGTCTGTAATACCAGCACTTTGGGAGGCCTAGGCGAGTAGATTGCCTGAGCCTGAGTGTTCAAGACCAGCCCGGGCAACTTGACAAGACCTTAAATCACAGAGGAAGCCGGGCTCGGTGGTTCAGCCTGTAATCTCGCACCTTTGGGAGGCTGAGGTGAGTGGATTGCCTGAGCCCGCGGGTTCGAGACCCACCTGGGCAAGCAAGACCTCATCTCTACAATAAATAAAAAAATTAGCCGGGCGTGGTAGCGTGCGCCTGTAGTTCCCGCTACTTGGAAGGCTGAAGCGGAAGGATCGCCGGAGCCCAGCAGGTCGAGGCTGTGGTGGCCGGGAGTGGCCACTGCACTCCAGTCTGGGCGACAGAATGAGACTCCAACTCAAAAAAAAAAAAAAAAAATCACAGAGGAAATTTCTTTGCTCACAAGTGGCTCCCTGGTTGTGCAGAGCCTACTTCCTTGTCAGGGTGAAGTGGCATTTGGGTAGCATCAGCTGCAACTTCCACTCATATATGATAGACGTTGATGAGAGAAGCACCACGTATTCAAGGACAAACTGGGCAAAGAATCTGAATGTAGTTCACAGAAGAAATGGCAAATGGCTTATAAAAACATAATGTTCCACCATATAAATAACCCAATAAATGTAAATTAAAACAAGATACATGTATGTCAAAGTCTTTGGGCTGAAGTGGCATGATATTTGCAGCCTCCTTTCAGACAATTTAGCAAACGTGCATGTGCATGCGTGTATGTAGGAAGTGCAATAGGTATTGTATGTTAGGGAGTGCAGATGAGGGGTACATGCATAGTCACTGTATTTTTCAAATTTTTTGTGGGTTTGAAAGTGTTCAAACTAATTTTATTTTTATTTTTATTTTTGATTTGGAGTCTCACTCTGTCGCCCAGACTGGAGTGCAGTGGCTGCTCCTGGCCACTGCAGCCTTGACCTGCTGGGCTCCGGCGATCCTTCCGCCTCAGACTTCCAAGTAGCCGGAATTACAGACATGCGCTACCATGCCCGGATGATTTTTTGATTTATTGTAGAGATGAGGTCTCGCCAAGTTGCCCAGGTGGGTCTCCAAC
>CAUYQG010111898.1:0-12308 GCA_963574415.1 Tarsius wallacei | reverse complement strand
CTAGTAAACTTACATATCAAAAGAAATATGTATTTGTGGCACATTACAAAGATGAGACTAGTCTTTCCAATGATTACATTGCACTTGGTAGAAAGGTGCATGGTGTCTCCCAGTAGGGCAGTACACTGTGAGCTCGGCCAGGTGAACGGTATTCTTAACTAGGATCTTTTGTTCTATAAAATTTATAATAGCCCTAGACTTTAGCGCGCAAGCAATTTTTATAAACACATGACTGACACAGTAATTCATCTGGGAAGGGTTTAGAGTGTTCTGTGCTACTGGTAACTTCCCCTCACTTTGACTAAAGTGACTAAAATCTCTACTTTTGATACCACTGTCCATGTAGAGAACATCACCTGCTCTTGATAGAAAAGTCTTCCAAAAGAATGATTCATAAGATAACCCTCTAATCAGATTCCATATTGCTATTCAAGAAATGTGGAACAGCTGATATCACCTTTCTGGAGTGTTACTTCCATGACAGTCCTGTCCTTGGGCCCGGGAATCTTCTGACCCCGGAATGAAGAACTGCCTTCTTCATAGCCTCCCAGCAAAGCTTCCCCACCGGTGATGAGGTTCAGGGAG
Source organism: Tarsius wallacei (assembly GCA_963574415.1). Taxonomy (NCBI): domain Eukaryota; kingdom Metazoa; phylum Chordata; class Mammalia; order Primates; family Tarsiidae; genus Tarsius; species Tarsius wallacei. Next base: position 11,723 of record CAUYQG010111898.1, on the reverse strand, counting down.
CCAGATTTGTTCACGTGTGTGTCTGCTGAGCAGGGCGTGAGACCACAGTTCAGCCACTCTGTGCTGAGTGTTAAGACAAACAATCCTCTCCGGCTTTGCTGGAAAACAAAGAGGAAGGTGGGCTAAAACATTCAGATTGTCCTTAAATCAAAGGGTCAAAAAATCTCACCCACGCTGGGCTCGGTGGCTCAGCCTGTAATCCCTGGCTTGGGGAGGCTGAGGTGAGTGGATTGCCAGAGCCCACGGGTTTGAGACCCGCCTGGGCAACTTGGCGAGACCTCATCTCTACGATTAATCAAAAAATTAGCTGGGCGTGGTCGCGCGCCTGTAGTTCCAGCAACTTGGAAGGCTAAGGCGGAAGGATCGCCTGAGCCCTGCAGGTCGAGACTGCGGTGGCCGGGAGCGGCAACTGCACTCCAGTCTGGGCGAGAGTGAGACTCCAACACACACACACACACACACACACACACACACACACACACACACACACACACACAAAATCTCACCCAACCCAAGCCAGAAGGAAATCAAGGAAGAAAACAAATAGGGCAAAGGAGATCCATTACAATGTTACCTTCAAGGTCTGAATGGCTTCCTGAAAGGTCAAGCCCTTTATTGGAGTTTCATTTAGAGAAAGGATTCATCCCCTAGTGATCAAATGTGAGAATTATATTAACATTCACCTTTAATTTCCTGGAATCCTGCTCAGTCAGTCCTTTAACAGGATGCCATGTGGTTCCTGATTTACTGCTCTAAAATCACTCTGATTGTCCTAATCCACTTTCATTAGTTTAGCTCCCAGAAGTGTGACAAAATGGGACAATTCATGACAATGCATATTCCTTGGCAGTAATTCTTTATTTCAGTCATCAATTAAAACAACTCTGGGATGCATCAAAATCTTATGTTTTAACCATTGCCAAGTGAGACAACAGATGTCCTTTGTTTAGTAATCAAACCGCAAAAACTGAGTTCCCAGGTGTTCCTTGTGGTCATTGTTTAGAAACTTAAGCCCACTGGCAATGAAGCATGAATACACACAACATCTGAGGAACCACTCCTATATTTGCAGAAAGCCAAGCTCCCTGAGCCCAGAGAATCACTCCAGTATATGAAAAATGGTTTGAGTGATAAAAACAAAAAATCTACTTAAGTATTTGAAAAGTGGCAGTCCACCTCCAGAAATAGCCTAGGTGCATGATCGTATAGATGTGGTTCCAGGTTCTTTCATGCAGCTACCAAGCTACTGTAGGCTTCTATCTCAGAGATGACAGAAGGGTCCTGTCAAATCGTGAGGCATGTGCGTGCACAGGTTCCCTCGCCTCCCCAGGCCCCCCACCAGCTAGCCTATCATGTTTAGCCCTAGTACAGTAAGGTTTTTTTCAAGATGTCGATAGTGTCTTCTGGGAATATAAAAGCAGCTGGACATCCTGTTGATTTCTCAGAGGTTGTTTTTGGTGTACACTCTTGTGACATGCACAGTTTTTTTGAATAACAGTTCATCAAAAATACCATAAAGATGCCCCAGAGAGAAGAACAGATGCAGCAGGAAAGAGAGATGTCATGCACTTATAACAAAGGATAAAGCAGTATAAAGGCACAGATTTCTACCTCTCGTACATATCATCAAAGGAATCCTGTAGATGACTGATTGTTCTGTGCCTTCTCTTTAATGCAATTACAAAAGTTATAAAATAATTGAATGAACCTCTCTTGAAAAATCATCTGGAATAACCAATTATTCAGTTAGGTGAGACCGTTTATGTTTTTGGATAGTTTCCATATGGGAAAAGGAGCATTTTACAGGCATATCACTTAACAAGTTGAAAATCCATTCCAATGACTTATATTTCTTGTAAATGAACACATATGAAGAAGCAGTATTTAGGAGAATCAAGTGCTATTAACCTTTCTTAACAATTGATTTTTTTTCCCCATCTTACTTCATTTTACCAGCCTTGAAGGATGATTTTAATCAAATAAACACACGGTACATCCATTATGGAAATGCTCTGCTGGAATTTTGTCTTGTTCTGAAATGCCACACAAACACAACCTGGTAGTTAACCCTTCCTCTAAGAGACAGATAAAAATTCTGCCATGGAAGTATTAAGCCTGGTCATGTATTACCATTAGTGTAGAGGTTTCTATGGGTTGTTCTGCTTAAAAAATAGGCAATTCACTCTTACTGGCTTCAAGAAAAAAAAAAAAGCATATTAGCATCAATATTTCAGTTATGTGAACTGAACAGTCACAGCATTTTTGAAGGTAACTAAAAATATTCGAAATTAGTAATTTCATGAAGGAAATATTAATGAGCTGAAAAAAATCAGGATTCATGTTCTGGTGAATGCTATTTAAAATATGTTCAGAACTTGTTGGTAATTTTAATTTATAGAAAGAATATAATCTTGATTCAGATACATGTTTAAAAATATAGATATTCAAATATATATTTAATATTCTTTGTATTAAAAGTAGCTATTATGTCAGCACATACAGGAGATTTTGGCCTATTTAAATTTTACTTTTAGCCAGGCTCGGTGGCTCAGCCTGTAATCCCAGCACTTTGGGAGGCTGAGGTGAGTGGATTGCCTGTGCCCGCGGGTTTGAGACCTCATCTTGGCGAGACCTCATCTCTACAATAAATCAAAAATTAGCAGGGGGTGGTAGCGCGCACCTGAGTTCCAGCTACCTGGAAGGCTGAGGCGGAAGGATCGCCGGAGCCCAGCATGTCGAGGCTGCGGTGGCTGGGAGCGGCCACTGCATTCCAGTCTGGGCGACAGAGTGAGACTCCAACTCAAAAAAAAAAAAAAAAATTTACTTTTTCAAGTATCATGATATTTTCAAGAAGGGAGAAAAGGTTCCGAATCAATGATTTTGTATTTAAACTACAGTAGTAGTACGGTGGGGGGGTGACCCAAACTTGGGTCAAAAGGTGGGTTGAAATTTCACTTCTGGCCATTGTTTTGTTAAGCACTGGCCAGATCATGTGTTCTTTGAACTATGGTGGCCATGTTTTCTTAACCTTGGCTCCCTCTTCTACCTTAGGGAGGTGTACCCCCCCAACTCCCTATCTCTATCTAATTTACTTTCTAAATAAACCATTTTTTCTAATCTAAAAAACATTTACCTCTATTATATACTAAGGGTGGGATGAGTTTCTGGTCACTTAACATTTCTGAGTGTCACTTTACTCATTTGTAAAGTGATTACTCCAAAATACCTACTTTACTGATTTGTAATGCTGTTAATGAAATAATTGAAATATGTGGAAATACTCTGTAAATTTTTAAAGCACTACAAATTATAAAATGTATTTAAACATTTAAAAACTTTTATTTGCAAGGTTGAACTTGGGACCTCAATATTACTTTAATTTATATTCAAAACCACTTCCTTGTATATTTGTACAGGGCAAAATGGTAGCTGCTACAGACAATACAAATTTAGGAACAAAATTCAGTGCTAATTATTTCAACTGCAAGATATGAACTATTTTTGATGATCAGGAACTCTGGCCTGGCCTGAGGCTATGATGGATTGGAAACTTTCAAGAATTTTCAAGGCAAGGAATATGATAAGGACCAAGCAGACAAAATAGACACTTAAAAACCCCATTGAAATTATCAAGTTACTTTCCACATATTATCCCATGTAATTATCTCATTTTTGTCTCATGTAATCCTCACAGCCACTCTTCAAGGTAGACATTAATATTTCAAACTTCCATTCCAAGGAAAATGAAGCTCAGGTTATATCGACTACGCAAGGACATGGGTGTAAGTTTTGGATTTAGCCCTGGTCTACTCGACTCCCTAGCCCATGGCCCTGCTAATGTTCCATTTGCTTTATATCTTACGAGGAGGCAGCATCTCATGTAATTAAAGACCATTGTTATTTAGGATAACCAAGAGGTTTTCTCCTACCTTCTTTAAGTCTTCCATACTCTGCAGCTAATCCATTTGGGAAGATGGTCTTGACAAAAATCCCTATGAGTCTGCAAATGCAATCTCGACCTCCAGCAGTGCTAAAGCCAAGTCTCTATATTCAAAGTAGATGGGAGTCCTGGTTGACAATGCAGTATTTAACTGAGGGCATCCTTCCTATTGCACTACTTATTTACCTGAGGGCATCCTTTCCATTATAGCATTTAGCTATAGTGATCTTCCCAAAAAGCTTGGGGTTAAAATAAACAATTAGCTGTAAATCCCATTTCCCTAGCCTTCCCTATTTCAGATCTATTTGCATAAGTTTTAGGTGGAAATATACATGGAAACATACACAATTGCCAATATTTGCCAATCATTGACCTCCAAAAATGGCAATCTCATATGGATCAACTAAATAGTTCTTGAGAGTCATTTCCCACTATGCAGATGCCATATTTCTTTTCTTCTTTGTTTCAGTTTTACCATTGTTGTATTTGCATCATATAATGTTATAAATATCATCCCTGTGGGTTAATGGCAATGACATGAAATTCACCCAAAAAGACAACTGGGAGTATTCCCTGAAATGCCAGGTTCTGCCTTTCTTTCAACACAGAGAAATGTTGTGGGTCATACTCTCCACCCTCAATTCTGCCCTAGCAATCAGGCGCTGATGACTCCTCACATAGTAAGAGCAAAGAGGATGTGACCATCTCATACTCAGAGTCTTACAGGGAAGAATGCCAGAGAATCTGCTTGAATTCTTACAAAAGCTACTCAAACTATCTTTCTTTACACACCTGTTACTTCTTATTTCATGTCAAATAAATAAAAAATAATAAAAACAAAAAATTGAAAAACAGGTAGTAACCACTTAAACATGTGGTGCTAACATTCACCTGGAGGGAAGTAGTGTCTGCAGAAAAGTGCTCACCTTGCCTTTTTGATGGTATAATCTGATGACAGAAATGATGGATGGCTGCATGAGTCTACAAGGTGATTCCACCTGGGTCAGAGGAATATTTAGAAAGACATGAATAGCAAGGAGCAAATGTTATCAGGCTGAATTGTTCAACTGTCGGTATTGAATTTAGCTGCTTCTAGCTAAAGCAATGTTCAGTAAAAAGTAAAATCAGTGTCTGATTCTTATATGGCTAAAGCTGGTACTGGCCCCAAACCAACAGACCAAATTCAAGATAACAATATTAGGATATCTCCAAACTGCTTCCTTACAATTCCACTTGAGCATCCAATAGATACTGCAGTACAGTCAAAATTGGCCTCTTCCCCACTCCTATGCCTGGCTTTCCCATCTCAGTGGGAATAACACTGTTACCTACTCAAGCCAAGGATGATATACAAGCCAACAACCCATGGATTCTCTTTGATTCCCCCAGTTTCATCTCTCACATCTCAACTATGAGCAAGGTCTGTACTTCTAAAATGGATCCCTCTTCCATCAACTTCTGCTCATCTGCTACCCACTTCGCCCTTGTCTAGGCCACCAGCATCCTTAGCTTGAGTGATTACAACAGCCTCCAATCTGGCCTCTTTTTCTATTCTTCCCCTCAGAAAATTCATTATTTTTCATTGAACATCCAGTGTGAGTGTTTAAAAAACTTATGTTGTGATACACTCAGTTTAAGCCTTCTAACAGTTGCCCATTGGACTGAGAATAAAGTTCTAACTCCAAGATGGCATACATGAACCTCTGTAATCCAGCCCTGTATATAGCAGCAGAATCATCTCCTAGTGCTTGTCTATTTGCTCCTGGAACATTCTATCATGCATGACTGAGGGCAGCTGCCTTTGCTGGCTCATTTCTGGGAACATTCTGCTCCAGGGTATTACAGGGCTGTCCTTTCCTGACACTCTGTTCTCAGCTCAAATACTGCCTGTTTCCTAAGGTCTTCTTCCCAAACACCCAATATCAACCAGGTCTCCACCCAGCTTTCATGTTACCATTTTATTTTATTTATTGTACTTAACACCATCTGACACTGTGATTCTCTTTTTTTTTTTGAGTTGGAGTCTCTGTCTCCCAGACTGAAGTGCAGTGGCCGCTCCCGGCCACCCCAGCCTCGACCTGCTGGGCTCCGGTGATCCTTCCGCCTCAGCCTTCCAAGTAGCTGGAACTACAGGCGCGCGCTACCACGCCCGGCTAATTTTTTGATTTATTGTAGAGATGAGGTCTCACCAAGTTGCCCAGGCGGATCTCGAACCCGCGGACTTAGGCAATTCACTCACCTCAGCCTCCCAAGGCGCGGGATTACAGGCTAAGCCACCGAGCCCGGCTCACTGTGATTCTCTTTTTGTGATCTGTTTACTTATTGTTTGTGGTCCCTTATATGACATAAATGCCAGGAGGCAGAAACCTTGTCTATTTCATTAACCAATGGGTCCTCTAGCAACATGAACATTGGCTAGCAAATAAGAACATTATCCCATAATTATCCCCGAATAATGAATAAATAAATAAATAAAATAAAAGATGATTATCCACTAATCTTGCAGTCCTTTGACATTTATTGAGACTGCTGTTATGAGGTTCACACAGACAGGAGACCTGGGTGTCTGCCAATGTTCAACATGTAAACTCCATTCCAGTAGGAGACATAGAGTTCTGAAACCAACCCTGTGTAGATGGAAGGATTGAGCTTTTGTTTCTTTTTACATTGTTTTAAAGGGCAAAGAAATTTTGTCAACCTATTGAGAAACAGCAAAACCATGAGAAATTGGATGCTATGGACTTCTGTGCTAATGTTTTCGGAGTGTTACTTGTTCCTATAAACTGCCAATTACCATGAGTTCACACACACATCTCTTCACTGAAACCAAGTAGTGGATTTATTTACCAAAACAGGAAAGTTACTTTTTTTTGTTTATTTTTAGTGGGTGTCTCACTGTGTTTCCCAGGCTGGAGTGCAGTGGCATGCTTGGAGCCTCAACCTGCTAGGCTCAAGCAATCTTTCTGCCACAGCCCTCCAAGTAGTTGGAACTTGAGGCACGTACCACCATTCCTGGCTAGTTTTTTGATTATTGTAGAGACAAGGTCTCACCAAGTTGCCAAGTCTGGCCTCGAATCCCTAGGCTCAGGCAATCCTCTGCACTATGCCTCCTAGAGTGATGAGATTAAATGTGTGAGCCACCACACCTAGCTTGGGAGTGGTACATTAAAGGGAGCTGTCTCACAGCATTTATGTGACCTCATTTCTGCTGGAACCAAAAATAAAATTTCACAACAGCATCTTACCCCAAATGCGAGTAGATACATAATCCAACTTGAATTTCCTTGCAGTAAATGCTGACTGTAGTTGTAAACCAATTCTGAGACTGTTTGCTTATCCCTTCTTATACAGAATGATCAGTAAGAAATGAATCACAACATCACAGCTGGAAGTCCCTTAGTCATCAGAGCAAAATGTTCAGCTTATAGGTAAGAAAACAGAAGCCCCCCAAAAGGCTAAAGTAGCCCGAGGGCCACAGGGATAAGAATGGAACCTAGGGTCCCAACTCCCATGCCTGGTGTTCCTTAGTGCTTTCATTAATTAATATCCACAAGGCATCTACAGGTACAAGACACTTAGCTAGTGACAGAAAGACAAAAAAAATCCCTGCCCTTCAAGTCTACTGGGGAAATGACAAGTCAAACGGTAGTTCGAATATGTGGGGCTCGTGTATCAATGAAGGCAAGCAGAAGCCCACGCAGGACCCCAGAAGGAAATATCTAACAATGGAGCAGGTGGCAGCAACGTCACATAGTCCTCCCAGAGGAGACCTGGAACGCTAGAGTGGATTTGGTGATACATCAAATTTAGGCATGATGTAAAATATTCAAGATGGAGACATCCTGCAGGCAGTTGGTAAAAAGTTCACGGGCTCAGGAGAGAGGTAAAGGCTCCGGCCTACACTTAGGAGATGTTATCAGGTAGGACAATGTTAGTTCACCCAGTGGTCATGGGGGCTTGCTGGAGGAGGATCGTCCTCAGACTGCTTCTCAGTGAGGCAAACACCAGGGGCCACCCGCGCGATGTCCTGATTGTGACTCTCCTTCTGAGTTTTCCTTCCTTTCCTGTAGATTCAGAACTGGGACAGCCTTCATGAAGTCTGTGATGAACCACTTATGAAAAAGGCATAGGGAAAAAAATCTGGTACTGTAAGGATGGATTACGATTACTAGGGTAAGACCATAAATGTACCCACAGAAATATTCATAACAGTTGTGAATACACTCACCCACCTGGCAAATAGTAGGATTTTTGATGTTATGTGACTACATTTGGTTGTATTCCTTTTCAACATGCAGCATTACAAAAATAAACATAATATATATGCAGTCTTGCAAAAGTTGTCATCTTCAGTGATTAAATATCTTTGCTAGAAAGGTCATAACAAATGCTGAACTCATGTCTAAAATAGTTAGTCTAGGTTCTTGGAGAGTCTTATGCTTTAGAGATTGAATCTACTTTTGCATTTTTAATAATTAATTTGCTTGTATATGTGTCATTCTTTGCTTACATTTTATAGACATATACAGTTAAAAAAATAAATTTATTAAGAGAAAATATGGGTCATTGCCTTGCTAAGCAAGGATGTGGCCATGTGCTCTTTGAGCTATGGCCAGTTCATGTTTTCTTAAGCTTTGGCACACTCCCTTTCCTTGGGGAGGGGAACCCCCTCTTTCTCTCTCTCCCTCTTCAATTTACTTTCTAAATAAACTGTATTTTCTAATCTAAAAAAAAGAAAATATGTTTTCTATTGCTTTGTTAAGGGAGAACAGATTAGAAAAACAGTCTGAAGATTTATTTTAATGTAATATTTCTTTAGAACAAATAACAGACTATGAAAAAGAAGTACTCAACAAACTAGAATGGTCTGAGTAATTATTATAAGCTTTTTCTGAAATTTATGAGTTCTTGCAGATATACTCAATCATTAATAAAGCAAAAAAGGAACAACACTGACCTGTTTAATCTCTCATTATTCAAATGGAATGGAATTTTTTTCTCCCAAAGGCATAAGAGTTAAATAGCTAATTTCTATTTTTCCGGAAATTTCATTTTCAGCATGACCTTAGTCTCATCTATCCTGGAGTAAAAATTAAAAATCCTCTCTGAACCTAGAATCTAAGCAACCTTGTATAAAGGTATGTTGGTTCCAAGGTAGATGTCTCCAGGATGTGGAAGAAAGCTGTGAATGTTTAATTTTTTCCAGCTCTATGCATATTGGGCAAATGCATGTTGTAAAGATAATTTTGTGGTTAAAAAGGGTTCTAAAAATATTCTTACATGAGAAGATGTGTAGTCCATTCTGACCTAACAAGACAAAAAGTATGACCCAGGGCCATTTATCAGATTATTGATTATAAGAGGTTACAAAGAATGCAGATTCTAGATGACATGTCTCCCATTCTGGAGGCATGTAGCTTTTAAAAAATGCCCCAAAGGCACTAAATCACAGTTTGTTTGTTTTTTCACTTCTTCATTTATATTTTATTAAGCATTTGACCTTTAGTACAAACCACAAAGGAACTCTGATATGATTAAGTCTTCAGATGGACTAATCTAGAAACACAATTTTAGTTAATGGAATTTATTATTAATTGAATTTAATTATTACTTTTAATTAAGATGAGTAGAGGATGGGTACACTCTGAAAAAATTATTTTTTGCCCATCTCAAATTCTTTCCACTGTGCCATTGGACTGTATGTGAAGTTTAACCTCCTTTGGTGTCTTTACAATTAGGAGAGCCAAGACCTTACTTTCTCACCTTGGCATTTCTTTATATTCACAATCTAATCATTGGGGAATACATCATATCAAGCTATAATAGTCCTTGATAAGGAACACAATTTAATATTTTTATTGCCCTTATTTTGGAGGGGGTATAATTATAATCCTTTTGTCCTTAAGCCTTTTTGTGGGGATCCATACAATTGGTAGAGACATTTTTAGTTCTCATTTGTTAACAATTCTATTTTCAGATAATGCTTTCTCTGTTTAATATCACTCAGCTTTGCAAATGAAAAAACACCATCCTTTGACAGAGGAAGTTACTTTAATTCTCAGTGACTCAATGTATAGATTGGCTACAATGCAGAAATATGCATAAAATAGCCTTACCAGAAATGACATTCACTCTTAGGGCAGCATGTCTGAATGTGCAAAGCTGAACTTGAAACCTCCATGCCTATTTTCCATCTTTCCAACTTTTTCTTTCATCACAAAAGAGTGTCAACTGGTCAGAGAAGAAACCAAAGCAACTACCTAAAAGTGATTGCTTCAGTTGGAGCTCATCAGGATATCTGCTAAGAGCATTCTTGGAATGAACGTTTTATCCTTAGAGAAATGCAACTCTCCCATGAGAGAATGTTGCTTATAATGGGCGAGACCATTTGAGGCTAGAAGGTCACCCATCACCACTCAGAATATACCAAAAGACAAAGCAGGTATGGTAAGACCAACCTTGACCATCACACCTGGATATCATAATATCAGAGATTTCTGTGACTCTTCCAAATGTCCCTAAAACTCACCCACGTAACGACAAGATGCCATGAAAATGTAATTGACTTTGAAATGATATCAATAAAAGCAAATGTCTCCATTGTGTGTTGAATTCCCTTCCAGTGGAATATTGAGGCTAGGATGTTTGTGCTGTAAACTACCACCAGGAATTCTTGGCCTTGAAATAACAATGCCACTGGTGACAGCAGTGCTGAAAAATGATGCAGCTAAGTACTTGACCTGGGCCACAGGTGATCAAAGATTGCCACAATAGGGTTAAATTTTCCACTTAGGATCATTTGATCAACTCTTTATTCACATGGGATAAAATGGAGAATTTTTGTTGTTGTTTTCTGGTCATTTATCTTAATGAATTCGTAGGCTTCTCACATGTAAGGTCATCTTAGGTGTATTTTTTAAAATCTTAAAAGCAAACTCAAACAATATTTGTTAAAATTCAGGTTCTACAATCAAACCAAAGCTTACCCATGCCAGGCAGTCACTCAATTGGAAGTCCATCTTCCCAGCTTTTGAGAAGCAGTGTTTGTCATTGCTTGTGGTCAGAATTCTTTGGAAGTCTGTGCTCCATCCCTTTGTCCTCTTCTGAACTCTCTGGATGGGATCCAGTCATCTCCATGAGACAATCCATGCCATTTTTCACTTGAAAGCCTTGCCCATTTCCAAGTTCAGGATTGGGGCCATTCTCTGGCTCAGCCCTGGGGTCACTGGCCACCTTGGATTTTTTTGGGGACCTTGTTGGCAGAAGTCTTGAAGATGACTTTAAACTTTCAAATTCTTTTCCCCTTTTTTGTAGTTTGGTCACCTAACTCCAAGGTTGGTGCCCCCCCAGGTTCAGAGCTGTTGCTACTTTTACCGTTATAAGTAGAAGGGGCTTTGCGCTGAAAGCAACACAGCATGATTTGGTAGATGAAGCTGCCATACCAGCACTGAGCCAGGTAACTGAAATAGGTGCCACTTAGAACTTCTCATACTCTTCCTGGTTGGCACAAGGATGTAAGCGCTGAGGAGACTACTCGGGACCCATGGGACTAAAAGTCTGGATGATGGATGGGGGTACTAAGCTTCCCAGGAGGCTCAACACTCAATCCGTACTATTATTATTATTATTATTATTATTATTATTTTTGAGTTGGAGTCTCACTCTGTCGCCCAGACTGGAGTGCAGTGGCCGCTCCCGGCCACCACAGCCTCGACCTGCTGGGCTCCAGCGATCCTTCCGCCTCAGCCTTCCAAGTAGCTGGAACTACAGGCGCGCGCTACCA
>CAUYQG010111896.1:0-13296 GCA_963574415.1 Tarsius wallacei | reverse complement strand
AGTCTGGGTGACAGAGTGAGACTCCAACTCAAAAAAAAAAAAAAAGCTTTCATATCAAATGTGGTTTTATTATTTATATGATGTTTTCTTTTTTTTTTGTTGTGAGTTGGAGTCTCACTCTGTCACCCAGACTGGAGTGCAGTGGCCGCTCCTGGCCACCACAGCCTCGACCTGCTGGGCTGCGGCAATCTTTCTGCTTCAGCCTTCGAAGTAGCTGGAACTACAGGCGTGCACTACCACGCCCAGCTGATTTTTGATTTATTGTGGAGATGAGGTCTCGCTTGCCCAGGCGGGTCTCGAACCCACGGACTCAGGCAACCCACTCACCTCAGCCTCCCAAAGGCGCGGGATTACAGGCTGAGCCACCGAGCCCGGCGGTTTTATTATTTATTTATTTAATTATTATTTTTAGTTTTTTCTCCCTCAACTGTTCAGCAGGATCCAATGTGTTTTTAAAACCCTCTGACCACTGAGCATGGTAGTGCATGCCTGTAGTCCCAGCTACTCGGGAGGCTTAAGCCCAGGAATTCAAGGCTGCAGTGAGCTTTGAATATGCCACTGAACTGCAGCCTGGACCACAGAGCAAGTCCCCATCTCTAAATAGATACATAAATAAATAAAACCTCTGGCCAAAGTCTGACATCTGAAACCTGATCCCTTATTTATTTAGCAAACTTTTTTTTTTTCAGTTGGGGGCTCACTCTGTCTCCCAGTCTGGAGTGCAGTCACATAATCATGGCTCACCGCAGCCTTGACCTCCTGGGTTCAAGTGATCCTTGAACCTCTCTGCCTCATGAGTAGCTGGGACTATGGGCACACTGCCATGACTGGCTGTGTTTTTTTTTTGTGTGTGATTAAGTTTTGCTGTGTTATCTAGGCTGGTCTTGAACTCGGACTCAAGCAGTCCTTCCACTCCCACTTCTGGAAGTGCTGGGATTACAGATGTGAGCCACTGTGCTCAACTTCAGCAAACATTTTCTGAGCTCCTGTGATGTGCTAGCAACTGTAGCACTCTAATCTAGGTCAAATACAATAAGTTTGGAAATGCATTAACTCTTGACTGAAGAAGGAAGACTACATAGTATAACAGTGGCAGAAATTAATATTAGATCAATGGTTCTCAATTTTGAATCTGCCTCTAGGACTTGTTAGAAAAAAAAATCAGATTGCTGGACTTTTTTTTTTTTTTTTTTTTGCTTTAAGCAATTTTTTAATAAGTTGTAGGGTATACAAATAGTTTTTTGTTACATGGATACATTGTATAGTGGCAAAGTAGTCTGGGCTTCACATGTACCCACCACTCTTACCTATGCACATTGAATCCCCAGCGTTTTGATACAGTGGATCTAGGAGTGGACCCACGAATTTGCTCTTCTAGCAAATTCCCAGGTGACTCCAATGCTGCTGGTCCAGGAGCTTCACTTTGAGAGTGACCTGCACTTGATACATGAAGCCTGCAAATGCGAGGAACTTTTTTTCCATTCAGAATCTTTAGTGACTCCTGAAACTTCTTCCTCTTCTTCCCTCTCCTTCTCACCTACATTCTCCCCTTCACACTTCCCCTCAGTCTCCCCCTTTGCCCCCACTTTCTCTATCCCCACCTTCTTTCTGCCTCTCTATTCTCCTCACCCCTGCCCCTCTGGTGATTATACAGGACAGATTTATGCCAGTGCAAGTTTTTTTAAAAATGTATGTTTCCTTGAAGTTTTCTATTCAAATTGCACAAAAAAGCAAAAAGATAATACGTTAAAAAAATTTTTTGGCTGGTGTTACATAGAAAGAATGTGTGAAATGCTTTCACAGTGGTGCACAGTCTGGACAATAGATTACATATTATTAACATGGGAGGAAGAAGACAAGATTGCATTGTCTGCTTGAATAGAAAAACATCAGGTAAAAGATGTCCACAAATTACTATTGCACAACATGTATCAATGTACCTGCAATGCATGTCAGCAACTTTCACACGTTTACCACACATTAGAAAAATACAAGATATAAAATTTTGATTTTTTTGTCCTAAATAAGTTTCTCAATGTCCAAAATTCCATTATAAGCCAAATAGCATTACAATAAAATAATTGGTCCATGAAGCGATTCATTTTTCACTATTTCTTGTTGTCGAGTTGCTGGTAGGTTATCCATGAGATGTCTCCAAGTGCAAAGTGGTAATTTCTTTCTAAATTGTTAATTCTGCTTAAATATTTGTAAGCGTATCCAATATTATTGTTGAAGCCTGCATGTTTCTGATTCCTGTTCCTTCGTATGTGACTTTTTCCCACTTTGGAAGGTTTTAGAATTTCCTTTTTTTCCGCTATTCTAAAATTTTACTATAATATGGTATGGAGATTTTTGCTTGAATATTTTGTTTTGTTTACCATTTGTTTCTTTGGTTACTGGTGAACCCTTTCAATTTGGCACCTCACTTTCCCAAATTTGGGAGATTTTCTTCTAATTTTAAAAAATATTTTCTTTCCATTTTTTATGAACCGCCTTAGTTGGATGGTAAGCCTCTTTTTCGTCTTATCTACCTTTTTTCTTTTTCTGTTGTCTTCTAAGGGAATTTCCTTGGTTTTTTCTTCTAACGCTAATATCGGGTTTTTAATTTCTGCATAAGTAATTTTCAAGTCTTTCTCAATATCTCATTTATTTGAGAACCTTTATAATGTTTTGAAATTTGTTTTCTCTTCCCTAAATCATCTTTCTTTTGTGTTCCTTTCCGGTTGGTTTAGTTTCTTTTTTTTTTTTTTTGGAATTGGAGTGTCAGTCTATTGCCTAGGCTGGGGGGCAGTGGCATGCTCATGGCCACCGCAATCTCGGCCTCCTGGGCTCAGGCAAACCTTCCACCTCAGCTTTCCAAGTAGCTGGAGCTACAGGCATGCGCCACCACACCCGGCCAATTTTTTGATTTATTGTAGAGATGAGGTCTCGCCAAGTTGCCCAGGCTGATTTCGAACCTGTGAGCTCAGGCAACCCTTTCACCTCAACCTCCCAAAGTGCTGGGATTATGGGCGTGAGCCACCGTGCCCGACCTGGTTTAGTTTCTTATATCATTTTGGAAACTATCCTGGGATATCTGGTGATCCTCAGCAATGTGTAAGAGTAAGATACTGAAAAGCTGATTAAAAGCTCTTTGTGAATCAGTAAGGCCTGTCACTGGTGGGCTTCATGTGAGATATTTAGGCAGCGAACTGGCCTAAATTTCATAGGTGGTCTGTTCTCTGAGATTGTAGGTTTTTTGTTTTGTTTTTCTTTCCCTCTGAGATTGTTCATTTTCTTTAGAGAAGAATCTTCCAATATATATGCCTTTTATATTCTGAGATCGAGGTAAGTACATTCTTCCATTATATATCTGGGAGGTGTATTATCTACTTTTATCTGAAAGCCAGGAATGGGAGGATTTTTTAGGGGGCATGGTTCTGTTTGCAGCCTTTCTCTTAATGCTCCTGTTTTAGGCCCCAGTCCTGTCTTCTGCTATGAGGTAGTTAGTTGATTGATACTTGGGACTGGGGAGGCAGTGGGGGATCTCCATTTCTCTGTTATTTAAAGCTTCAGTCAACCTCCCATTTTCAGCCCCATATTTTACACCTCTTTTGCAATCCCTTTGCCTCTAAATTCTGGCCAATAGGTTATTTACTTAGTTCCCTTTTTGCAGGTACTTCTGTTACAGTTTTCTTGGTTTTGCCAAGTCAGGTACTAGTCCTTCTATTTTCCATTATTGAAAACTGTGTTAAAATTACTTATGAATTCGTGCCACTTTTTATATTTTTTTGATGTTATAGGTTTATAGTTTCTACTTCCCTTTTATTTTAGTAGAATTTTGGAAAAGGAAGATAAATGGGTACAATTAATTTGCCATGTTTGAGCAGAATCAGTGAGCCCTTAGCTTTTGAATTTATGTATAAATAAGGCTTCTTTCAGAATGTGTTGACACTGTTGACAATTAATTGATCAGAATTCATTGGATGATAAAGCATTTGACTTTCTAAAAATCTCTTCTGTAACCAATACCTGAAAATTCAATGCATGGTGTAAGCACATCTTAAAATTGATCATCAACCCAGACCTCAGGAAAACCAGCACTCACTGTCTCAACAGTGTCAGGTAACTAAGGTGTTGCTGCAGTTTGTCCCCTAACACTTTGCCTCGAGTACTTGTAACAAAACATTAACACTTGATTTGTATAATGAGAAACACTAGGCACTGGCAGTACAAAGGTGAGTAGACAGATGTATAAACAGTAAATTACATTACTAGCTGGGCATGGTGGCTCACACCTATAATCCCAGCAGATTGGGAGGCAGAGGCAAGAGGATTGCCTGAGTCCTGGGGTTTGACACAAGCCTAGGCAATAAAAAAAAATCAGCTGGGCGTGGTGGCTCATGCCTGTAGTTCCAGCTACTTGGAAGGTTGAGGTGGAAGGATCACCTGATTCCAGCAGATCGAGGCTGCGGTGGCCATGAGCATGCCACTGCACCCCAGCCTGGGTGACAGAGTGAGACTCTGACTCAAAAAATAATAATCATAAATAAAAATAAATTACATTACTGTGATTTAAGTGCTGGATTAGAGACATGCATTTTGTTTGGGAGCACAGAGGAGGAAATGCCCACCTCCACCTTGGAAGGTCAGAGAAAGCTTCACATAGCCAGTCATGTTTGCTTTGAACCTTAAGGAACAAACAGGAGTTGGGGGAGGGGGAGATGTATGATCTGGGTTGTTAGGGCATTTTAGGCAGAGGTGGCATAGCTTCAGAAGTGAAGTAAAGTTTCAGAGGTGAAGTATGCTACTTAGAAAGTTAAGGTAGTTAAGGGAGAGGTGACTAAAAAGGTATAGTCAGAGGCCAGATTCTAACTGTATCATGCTAAGGGGATTGAACTTTTCCTCTACAATTAGTGGTTCTCATATGTTTTTGGTACACTAACCATATCAATAGAAAATTTTAAACATCTTCCATTCTATGTGTATATTTATAAATTATATATCTTCTATGTGTGTATATATTAATATATAAATATACATATATAATAAATATATAAAAACAGAAATGAAAGAAGAGAAAATGAATTTCTTCCTGTCCTCCACTTTAGAAGTTATTGCTTTAAGTAATGGTGAGTAATAGAACAATTTTAAGTTGGTGGTTATTACAATGTGTTTTATGTTAACTACTCAGACTGCAATATGGAGAAAATGTTGGGCTTGGGATAGATGTGTGTATGTGAGAAATGCATGGGAGTCTTGAAGATACTCAGATTTAACTGCAAAATAGTTAATTGCAACAATTTACTCAAGAATAATGGCTTGAATTAAAATAGAGTAGAACAGGGCCTGGATTCAAGAGTTAAGTTTTAGTATTTAAGGGAGTTGACAAGGAAGTAGATAGATATAAGGGAGGTAAGGACATTGCCTTGGTCAACCATGAGTTGAGGTAGGAACCGGGGAGGATAGAATCAAGTTTACAGCAGGATGAGATGATGAATTGATTGAAAGTTGATGTGTTTAAGTCATCCACATGGGAATTTCTTATAGTTGGATGTTGTTGCTTTGGTATATGTTGCTGGGGCTAGAGTTTTAGGAATCATTAGAATAGATAAGTACTGATCGAAGCTACAAATGAGGATGTGCTCATTCAGGGTGTAGAAAAGAGTAGATCAGGCATCTCTGGGAATAGACATTTAAGAGGCAGGCAAGGGAGCTGAGAGAGCAGTCAAGTGAGAGAATAGTGTCACAAAGCCAAGCAAGGGAGTGAGGTTCAGGAAATGAGTAGCCAGGATCAAATGTACCAGGAACATCAAATAAAGCAAAAAGTATCAATTTGAATAAGTAGTGGTCCTTTAATGACCTCATCATGAAGTTTTGAGAAGCCTACAGTGGAAACCAAATTGCTATGAAGTGAGGGTGATAAAGCATTAGGAGCTGAGACTAGAAATATAGAATTCTCCTTTTTATTTTTCACTCTGTTACTCAAGCTGGAGTGCAGTGGCACTATCTGGACTCACTGCAGCATTGACCTCCTGGACTCAAGTGATCCTCCTGAGTAGTTGGGACTACAGGCATGTGCCATCATGCCTAGCTAATTTTTTTATTTTTTGTGGAGATGAGAACTCACTATGTTTTCCAGGTTGTTCTCGAACTCCTGGGCTTAAGCAATTCTCCCACCTTGGCCTTTCAAAGTGCTGGGATTACAGGCGTGAGCCATCTGTGGCCTACTTCTCCTTTTAAAGACCAAGAGTGTTTCAAAGAGTGTAGCTTCAGCAAACTAGAGTTCAGAAAATTATTTTGATTTTGTTTTAAAAATGGGATTAAGTATTCTTTTAGGCTCTGGGAAAGGAGTCCATAGCTAGGGATATTTAAAAACTACAGTAGAAAAGGATAATGATTGAGGAAAGAGATGAGAGTGAATGGGAACTGGAGCACAGGTGGAGTAGTTAGCCTAAGTAGGAGGAATAGTTTTCCTCATAGACTGACAGGAAGGGTGTAAGGAAGGATATGACTAGATCAAGTTTGCAGGTTAAAGGGGAGGAGACTCTGAGAATTCCTTAGCTAATGGACTATATTTTCTCAATTCATTCATTGATTCATTTCACGAATATTGATTAAATACTTGCTATGTGCAGGGCACATAGTGTATGAGATACATCTGTGAACAAAGAGCCTTGCCTTCATAGAGCTTATATTCCAGTGAATGATAAGATAGGCTGTCTGCTGAGTGTAGGGAATATGAAAATTGTTCAGATCCTTAGGAAGAGGGAATCTTAGGAGAGATTGCCAAGGAGCATAGAGGGCCCACTGAGGTTAGAAGCCACATATTCTGGTGCTCTTGAAGCAGTCTAGGTCTGGGTGGTTGTTATACCTGAGGAGCAGAGAACTGTGTGTTAAAGGGTTCTTCTAGTCTCCATTCCGCTGAAAAACAAAGCAAGATGGGGGGGGGGGGTGCGTATCCAATTTTTTGTAGTGTTCTATTCAGAGTTATTTTAGTATATGCAAAATTTTTTCCACCTTTCATTGTCCTTTTCCTTCTATGGAGAACATCTGTTATCTTGGAAGACCACATTAAGCTTGCCAAAATACTACCAATTTTTTAACATTTGTTGTCTTTTTTGTGTTAAACATCCTGAAACCAAGTCCTTTGGAAAGTTTTAGAGGTCTTCTAAGGACTGGGACTACAAGTAATTTTTATTTTCTTATCTCCCACTTGTGCCCAGGACACATACCACTCATAGAGGGTATGCACTCATGTAAATCAAAGTGTTTAGAGATTCTGTAATAATTTTTTTTTTTTTGAGTTGGAGTTGCACTCTTGTTGCCCAGACTGGAGTGCATTGACACACTGCCCGCTACAACATCCTCGACTTGCTGGGCACCGGCACTCCTTCCACGTCAACCTTCTTCTTAGTCAGAGCTACAGGCATGTGCTACCACGCCCGGCTAATTTTTTAAAATTTATTGTAGAGATTAGGTCTCGCCAAGTTGCCCGGGTCTCGAACCCGCGGGCTCAGGCAATCCACTCGCCTCGGCCTCCCAAAGTTCTGGGATTACAGGCTGAGCCACCGAGCCTGGCTGTAATAATTTTTTTTTCTGCTTTCATACCTAGGGAAGTTACAAAAGTTAATTGGTACAAGCACTTAAACATTGCTTTGATTCCTACTGAGAACGCAGTATAGGAGTATTCTAAGTATCAAGAGTGAAATTTCAGTTCATCTAAAAATGTGGCATCTGTGAGATAGATATCCTACTTTGACACTAGGGTTGTTTTTCTCTTTTATAATTTTGAATGTGGTGGTCTAACTTGAGCAGAAGTAAAAAATTACTATAGTAGTATATTAACTTTTTAAAAGTATATTTTTCATGTAGATGGAGTAGAGAACCTTAGAGATAATTAATTCTTCCCTTTAAAAAAAACATAATGTTTTCTTTTCCTTTGTTTTCAAGTACAGGATGGCATCTTATAAATTGGTGCCTGTATTGTTTTTAGGCAAGGCTGCTTACAGCTTTTCAAGCAAGTCATTGCCCAGTGTTGCAGTGCTAGCTGGTGGTAGAGCCTAGCCTTATAACACTTGACCTTGTATTCTTTCCTCTAGAAAGAGAAATGTCCACCACTTACTTAGTACACTAATCTGTTAGTACAGTGTTAACCCCAAAATGGGTTATTTTATGAGTTAATACATTTCTTGACTGTATGTTACAATTCTGAAACCTCTCCCCTTTTTGAATTTTCATAGTACCTTCTATTACCTCTCCTATAGCATTTATCACTTATTACTCATATTCTAATTAGCTTCTATTTAAAAACATTTTTTAGATGAAATGTTTTAGAGAATATGGTCAGTGTATGTTTCCTCCTTGTATACTCTCCACAGCTTTTAATAAAATGCCTAGTATTCACTAAGTACCCATGTTATTCCACATGTACTCACAAAGATTTTTTTTTTTTTTTTTTTTGAGTTGGAGTCTCACTCTGTTGCCCAGGCTGGAGTGCAGTGTCATGCTCACAGTCTCCCCAGGATCGCCCTGCTGGGCTCCAACCATCCTTCTGCCTCAGCCTTCCAAGTAGCTGGAACTGCATGCACGTGCTACCATGCCCAACTAATCTTTGACTTATTGTAGAGATGAGGTCTTGCCAAGTTGCCCGGACTGATCTTGAACCCACGGGCTCAGGCAATCTACTCGCCTTGGCCTCCCTGAGTGCTGGGATTACAGGCTGAGCCACTGAGCCTGGCCAAAGTTTGTATTTTGAGTTTGGTAACTGCAAACCCCAAGAATCTATTTATTCTACAACATTTTAAGAGGCTGTTTGGCTTACCATCAGATGTAGGTTTGAATTCTGGTTCCATCCTCATCTTGACTTTGTAATCTTGAATAGGTCATCTAACATTTTTCCTCATCTGTAAAATGGGAATAATATATTGAAGCTCCATCCAGCTTTAAGATTAGGTGAAATGGACGAGGTATGGCGTCTCATAACTATATCTCAGCACTTTGGGTGGTGGAGGCGGGAAGATTGCTTGAGCCCAGGAACTCAAGACCAGTCTGGACAACATAGCTAGACCTCATCTCTACAAAAGATACCAACAAAAATTTAATTGAATGTGCTAGTCCCAGCTACTTGGAAGGATAGCTTGAGCCCAAGAATTGGAGTCTTCGGTAAGCTGTGTGTGCCCCTCCACTCCAGCCTGGGCAACAGAGTGAGATCCTGACTCATACTCACACACAAAGATTAGGTGAGATGAATACAAAGGGTTTATTTAGTGTCTGATATTATAATAGCTACACAATGAATGGTAACTATTCTTATTATTCTTATTCTTATTCTTATTTGAGTAGGAGTCTCACTCTGTCACCCAGGCTGGAGGGCAGTGGCACGCTCCCGGTCATCTCAGCCTCGACTTCCTGGGCTCTGGCAATCCTTCCACCTCAGCTTGCAAGTAGCTGGAACTACAGGCATGTGCTACCATGCCTGGCTAATTTTTAATTTATTGTAGAGACAAGGTCCTGCCAAGTTGCCCGGGTGCGTCTTGAACCCGTGGGCTCAGGCAATCCACTCGCCTCAGCCTCCCAAAGTGCTGGGATTACATGCTGAGCCACTGAGCCCGACCAACTATTACTAATATTTGAAATTTATTTTCTATTTATTATAGATATATATTTGCTTTGGTGTTTTTTTTTTTAGAGACAAGGTCTGGCTCTGTCATCCAGACTGGAGTGCAGTGGCATGTTCATAGCTCACTGCAGCCTTGAACAACTGGGCTCCAGTGATCCTTTTACCTCAGCCTCCAAAGTAGCTGAAACTACAGATGCATGCCACCACACCCAGCTAAATTTTTTGTTTTTATTTTTGGAGAGACAGGGTCTCACTGTGTTGTCTAGGTTGGTCTTGAACTCCTGGCCTTAAGCGATCCTTCTGCCTCAGCCTCCCAAAGTCCTAGGATTACAGGTGTGAGTCACCATACCCGACCATAAAAATGCATGTTTTAGTAACATTAGATAGCTATATTGCTATGTGAAGGATATACAATAAGAAAAAAATCCACAGTGAAAAGTTGATGGCATTTGACGTGGTCAGCAGATTGCCCATGTGGACTTTTTAGCTTACTACTTGCTTCTTTAGGGACTAAGGACAAGTTTTCTGTACAAAAACAGACTGATGTATAAACTGGAATGGCAATTCATTAATAAGTTACTAAAAATAGATTCTCTCCCATAGGGGGAAGAAATGCCACAGTGGAAGCCAAATAGTAGTTAGAAAGTTGCTTGATGAATAAGAATAGTTGATTGGATGTCTAGTGCAACACTAATTTCATGCATCAATCTCCACCTGCCCATTGGCTATGTCACGGCCCTTTCTGCCCTAAAGAGTGCTAGAGGCACTACTTAATCACCTCTCATAAATCCCCTGTTCCAACTTACATAGTTATCTGCTTTCAGGTTGCATGTTCTTAATGCAGAAAGCAAAACACTGGAGGAGGTTTCATATTTAGTCATTAGCCTGTCATTCCTGCCTGAGTTTATAGCCTCACCTTCATTGGATTTGGGGAGCTTAAACAGACTTCTAATTTTTTTTCAAATTTAAACTTTGTATTATGAAAAGTTTTAAGCATATAAAAACCGAAGGAAGATTGTATAATTAACCCCTATTTATCCATCACGCAGCTTCAACAATTATTAACGTGGCTTTTATTATTTTATCTGTACTGCCTGCCCCTCTCCAGATTATTTTACAGCAAATTCTCGGCATGATATACTTTTACCTGTAAATACTTAAATATCTATCACCAAAAAATAAAGCTTCCTTTTTTTTTTGGAGTTGGAGTCCCACTCCATCGCCCATACTGGAGCGCAGTGGCATGCTCACAGCCACCCCAGCATCAACCTGCTGGGCTCCGGCGATCCTTCTGCCTCAGCCTTCCAAGTAGCCAGAACTACAGGCACGTACTACCACACCTGGCTAAATCTCCTTTTTTAAAACCACGTTTACAATACAATTATACCAGAAAACCACCTAATAATTCGTTAGTATGTAGCCAGTGATTAGAGTTCTCCAGTTGCCTCATAAATATCCTTTTTTAACCACTGGATTTTTCAAATCAGCTTCCAGATGTGGTCCACACATTCCGTTTCGTTGATGCATTTTTGAGTCTCTCTTAATCTGTAATAGCCTCTTCCCCTCCCTGCCTTTTCTTGTCATTTATCCCATTTGTCCAGTAGAATTTTTTATATTCTGTATTTGGCAGACTACATCCTCATGGTATCATTTAACATGTTCCTCTGTTCTATTTCTGGTAAACTTGTAGCTAGACCTAGGCATGATCAGATGGGTTTGAATTTCTTCCCCCCAAGAATATGTCATGAGTGGGTGGTGTGGTACGCTTCCAGCCTGTTGCATTACATAGGGAGACACATAAGTGTCTTGGCATTTCTTTTTGTATGTTAAAGTTGATCAGTGTTATCAGCTTGATCCATTCATTATAAAATGTATGATTTCAACGAAACCATTATATATAGTGGTTCTTCCTAATTTTCTTCTTCTTCTTTTTTTTTTTTTTTTTTTTTTTTGAGTTGGATTCTCACTCTGTCACCTAGGCTGGAGTGCAGTGGCATTCTCATGGCCACCCCAGCATCGACCTGCTGGGCTCTGGCAGTCCTTCCGCGTCAGCCTTCCAAGTAGCTGGAACTACAGGCACACTACCACACCTGGCTAATTTTTTTTTTTAATTTATTGTAGAGATGAGGTCTCATCAAGTTACCTGGGCTGGTCTCGAACCCGCAGGCTTTGGTAATCCATTCGTCTCAGCCTCCCAAAGTGCTGGGATTATAGGCTGAGCCACCAATCCCAGCCTAATTTTATTCTTGATGAATACCTTGCCATCAAACATTATTGACTTTCTTCTAATCTATTTTCCTCATGCAGCCAAAATGATCATTTAAATCTAAAATGGATTACATACTACCATGCTTAAAATTTTTCAATGATGTTCCATTGCTTGTAAATTAACACCTAAACTTCCTAACATAGCCTGTAGGAACCTGCATAACCTGGGCTTTATCTGCCTCTCTAAACCTCATTTTATGCCATTGAAAGACAGTGTGACATTATTGTTCATACATGTGACATTATTGTTCATAACATGGACTAAGTGTATAATACTGGGTAAGTGACTCAACTGCTCTCTCAGTTTTTTCATATAAGATTTGTGTTCTAATAGTACCTGCTAGTACTATTAGATTAGACTTGTGTGATTAATTAGCACATAAATCACCTACAGCTATGCCTACATAATGTAATAAATGACAAGTGTTAGCTGCTGTGTTTGCTGTTGGTGCTGTTGTTATTATCTCTGTTTTCCAGCCATACTGTGCTTTTCAGTTTCTGGACCTACCAGCCTCTTGCCAGCCTCAAGATCTTTGTGCATTGTTCTCATGATCTCTTCTGCATAACAAACCACCCCAAAATTTAGTGTCTGAAAACAGCAATAGTCATCTAGCTCACAGATTTGCAATTTGGGCAGAGTTTGTGGGAGATATCTCATCTCTACTCTACCTGGCTTTGACTGGGGTGGTTTAACTGGGAGCATTTGGGCCTGTTTTTCAGTGGATCACTTCTGAGGTTGGCAAGATAGTGTTGACTCTTAGCCTGGAAAGCATCTGGGCCTGGGGACCTGGATCCTCTCCATAAGCTGCTTGTCCTTATAGCATGGTGGCTGAGTTCAGCCCAGGCTGAAGCTGAATGACCTAGACTCAGAAGAACACAGGGTCACTTGTGCCTCATTTTGGTTCAGGTAGATAGTTTCTGTCTCCTCAAGTTAATGGGATTTTTTCTTCTGTAATGTCTAATCTGCTGTTCATTCCATCCAGTATACTTTTCATTTCAGACATATTTTTCATCTTTAGAAAATTGACTTGGGGCTTTATCTGTTTGTCTAATTGCTTGTATTTTCCTCTTCCACCTTGAACAGTAGACTATAGTTTTAATAACTTTTTTTTTTTTTTGAGTTGGAGTCTCACTCTGTCGCCCAGGTTGGAGTGTAGTGGCACACTCATGGCCATCCCAGTATTGACCTGCCGAATTCTGGTGATCCTTCTGCCTCAGCCTTCCAAGTAGTTGGAACTACAGGCGCGTGCCACCACGTCCAGCTAATTTTTTTTTTTTTTCTTCTTTTTTTTATTTTTTATTGTGATATTGAGGGGTACATTTAAGGGTTAGGTACACAAATATGTCTCATTCAGGCACCCTTGTTTGTAAGAAGTGTCCCCCCATCCCCAGACAGGTATTTACTTAGCGATCACTATTGGAGGTGC
>CAUYQG010111895.1:0-13727 GCA_963574415.1 Tarsius wallacei | reverse complement strand
GAGATGAGTGGATTGCCTGAGCCTGCGGGTTCGAGACCTGCCTGGGCAACTTGGCGAGACCTCATCTCTACAATAAATCAAAAATTAGCCGGGCGTGGTAGTGCGTGCCTGTAGTTCCAGCTACTTGGAAGGCTGAGGGGGAAGGATCGCCGGAGCCCAGCAGGTCGAGGCTGCGATGGCCAGGAGCGGCCACTGCACTCCAGTCTGGGCGGCAGAGTGAGACTCCAACTCGGGGGGGGAAAAAAAAAGAAAAATGGATATTGAACAGACCTTGTCATCATCAAAGGCTTCGGTTCTCTCCTATGACTTGATGTAAGGCAGGAAATAATCAATAACTCTCATTTGTTTTCCTCCCATCTTTCTTTCCTCCCTTTCCTTTTCTGGTCTTGTCTTTCTTCTGGTTCTGTTCGTTTCTTTGAAGTTTTTCTCTCAAACCTTTTTTTGGATACTTCAAGGATGAATAAGAGAAAATGGAACATCCAGGGAAAAAAGAAATGGCAGAAGTGAGGAAATCAGTATTGCAGGGACCAAATATGGCTCAACTCACTGACCATCATTTCTAAAGTAATGTAACTGGTTCATTTTTTCAGTTAGCTCACAGGCAGAATGAGTGTCCAAGTCTATAAATATTTGCACTTTGGCATTGCCATTTTGTTGTAATGTCTTGAGCAAGCCACTGCAGTCTCCTTGAAATTTAATTAGCTCGTATGTGTGAGATAGAAGATAATACTTATTTGAAATAATGTCTGGCATGAAATAGGTAAAATGAATGAGCACATAAATGAATGAATGTTTGTATAATAGTCTTAGAAAGAAATAATGTATACCACATGCCTAGCATAGCAATCAACATACAGTAGGCATTCCCTTTCCTATCCAGTAGAAGATCAAGAAAGTGTAGTTGACAATAATCACTGTCCTTGATAACCTAATATGTTACATCTGACCACTGGACCTTTCTCCCAAGTCTGTTTCTGTGTTCTCTGGGCAGCACTCTCACATAATATATCACATCAGCATCCTAAGTGAACCATGATTAGTAGAAATTGGCCTTGAATGATCATACTTTTTTTCTTGTCTCTTTCTCCCATTTAAATAATCTAATTGGTGTATCTCTTCAGGGCTTGTGTGCTCTAAGAAGGCAAAAGCTACCTGGATTTTTAGTATTGTTGGGGAAAGAACCCCCCACAAAATTATAATATTACTGGGGAGAAAGGCTCCCCCCGTCAGATGATGTGTTTTCATGACAGAGTACAATTGAGTATAGCAAAATCATGAACAAGAAAGAGAAATAGAGCAGACACCAAGAGAGAGAGAGAGACAGAAACTGTTACAATATTGCCTAACTCAGAAGGAAGGAGGGAGGCAAAGTTTAGCCAGCATGACCATATATAATAAGGGATTTGGACTCAGCAGAAAGACCTAAAAGGCATGATCTATTAGTTTTTCACTGTGTAGTAAATGGTCATTATAAATTTGGAGACAACAGTAATGATTCTCCAAAGGAGGTTGAGCTTCAAGAAGAAGCAAGTCAGAGAAGACTAGAGTAAAATAATTGTGTATACCTCTCTGAATTGCAGGTTGCTTTTAATGCTTTTAAGAACCAACTCCTGAGTGATATAGCATTGGATGACATTAGCCTAACATACGGGATTTGCAATGAGAGTCTTTATCCAGAACCAACTTTGGTCCCAACTCCTCCACCAGAACTTCCTAGTGAGTAATCTTAATGTGTATTTTTCTTATTAAGTTACTAATATTTTCAGGTAGATTTTGATCGGGCTTATTTTTGCTACCTCAGCCTAATATTATTTTTTTCCCTGAAAATAGGTGTTCTTAAATATAAGTAAAATGGAAGCTAGCAAAACATTACATGTTACACATATATCCACAATAAAAATCACTGAGTACTTAGTTATGGTTTATATTAATGATTATTTTAGTGCCTTTTTATTTTTGAAAGTATTGAAAGGGCTAATTTCCATTTTGTTTTCTCTAGAATACAAATGAACGCTGTACAGGCCACGTGGCATGACTAATAGACTTTAGGAGAAGAAGCCTTGAGTTTTGATGGCCTTTTTTAAAAAAAAATTTTTTTATTTTAAAATTGAAGGGTACAATTCAGGGTTAAGTATGCAAATATTCATTGTGTAGGTACCCTTGTTGATGAGGTGTGCCACCCCTTCTCCAGGCAGTTTCCTACTGCTACCAATCCCACCTCCCTGCCCCCCCCAATACCCCCGCAGTTTCCTGCTACTGTCATTCCTTATCTTATGGAATTACGCTAATTGTTCAAGGTCCGCTTATGAGCAAGAACATGTGATATTCAGTTCTTTGTTTCTGTGAAAGATCACTCAGTATTATAGACACTAATCCATCCAGGTTGCTGCGAAGTTCATGATTTTGTTCTTCTTTATGGCTGCGTAATATTCCATTGTGTATAGGTACCACATTTTTTTTATCCAGTCCTCTTTTGATGGTCAGCATGGTTGGTTCCATGTTCTTGCTATTGTGAAAATGTTGCGATAAACATATGTTTGCAGGTATTGTTTTATAGAGTGATTTGATTTTTTCTGGGTATATTCCCAGTGGGGTATTGCAGGGTCATATGGAAGGTCCATTTTTAGAACTTTTAGGAATTGCTACACTGTTTTCAACAGAGACTGTACTAGTTTATACTCTCACCAACAGTGTAGAAATATTCCCTTTTCACCACATCCTCTCCAGCATCTGTCATTTTTGGAGTTATTGATGATGGCCATTCTGACTAGAGTTAGGTGGTATCTCAGTTTAGTTTTAATTTGCATTTCTTTGATGACTAGTGAGACTGAACATTTTTTCATGTATCTTTTGGCTGCTCATATGTCTTCTTTTGAGAACTGTCTAATCACATCTTTTACCCACTGTGCTATGGGGCTGTTTGTTTTTTTCTTTTCAGCACGTTTAGTTCCTTGCAGATCCTAGATGTTAGGCCTTTGTCAGACAAAGAGTTGGCAAATATTTTTTCCAAGTCTGTGGGCTGTTTCCCTGCTTTCTTGATGGTTTCTTTGGCTTTGAAGAAACTTGTCAGTATGATAAAGTCCCAATTGTCTAACTTATCTCTTATGGCATGGGCACTTGGGGTTTTGATCAGAAATTAGTTGCCAGTTCCAATTTTCATAAGAGTGTCTCCTGCATTTTCTAAGGATCTCATAGTTTGATGTTTTACATTTAGGTCTCTGATCCATTTAGAGTTGATTTTTTGTGTGAGTGGATAGGTAAGGGTTCTGTTTCAATCTTCTGCATCTGGTCAGCCAGTTTTCCCAGCACCATTTACTGAATAGGTTCTTCTCTCCCCAGTGGTTGGTAGTAGAGGCTTTGTCAAAGATGAGTTGGTTGAGAAATTGAGGTTTTGCTTCTGGAATCTCAATTCTATTCCATGGAGCTGTATGCCTATTCTTGTACCAATGCCAGACTGATTTGATTATTGTAGCTTTATAATTAATTTTAAAGTCTGGGAGTGTGATATCTCCAGCTTTGCTTGTTGTTATTGTTGTTTGGTTTTTATTTTTCGTTTTTGCTGAGGATTGTTTTGACTGTTTGTGGTCTATTATGTTTCCATATGAATTCTTGTATTGTCGTTTCCTGGTCTAAGAAGAATGCTGCTGGTAATTTAATGGGCATTACATTAAATCTGTAGATTGCCTTGGGTAGGATGGACATCTTAATATGTTGATTCTTCCAATCCATGAGCATGGAATATTTTTCCATTTGTTTGTGTCATCTTTGATTTATTTGAACAATGTTTTATAGTTTTTATTGTAAAGGTCTTTCAAGTCTCTGGTTAGGAAGATGCCAAGGTATTTCATTTTTTTTTGTGGCTATTGTGAATGAGATTGTGCTTTTTATTTTGGGTTCTGTTTGTTTATTGTTGGTGTATAGAAATACAACTGTCTTTTGTGCATTGATTTTATACCCTGAGACTTTGCCAAAGTCCTTTATCAATGCAAGGAGGTTTTTGACAGATTCTCTCGGGTTTTCAAGGTATAGAATCATGTCGTCTGCAAAGAGGGATCACTTGACTTCTTCTTTTCCTATTTGGATACCCCTGATCTCCTTCTCTTGTCTGATTGCTCTAGCCCGGACTTCCGAAACTATGTTGAACAGGAGGGATGAGAGTGGGCATCCTTGTCTTGTTCTGATTTTCAGGGGAAATGGTTCCAATTTCTGTCTGTTTAGCAGTATGTTGGTTGTGGGTTTCTAGTATATGAGGTTTTGTGTTCTAAACCTTTTCTTTTTCTAGAAGCATAAGCGAATGACTCTTAGCGGTCCTGTTCTACTTATTCACCCATTTCATCTGAAATTCCAGAGTTTCCAAAGCTGTGCTCAAATTTATTTCTTTTCCTATACAGGTATATTAAAATCTAATCCAAATCATCCATGCCATACTAAGATAGGATATCCATGCTATACGATTTTAAATGGCAGGATTTACTATATAATTTATTATTCTATATATCTCAAAAGTAACTTTCAACTATTGAAGTTCAGCATATAT
The DNA here is from genome assembly GCA_963574415.1 of Tarsius wallacei. Taxonomy (NCBI): domain Eukaryota; kingdom Metazoa; phylum Chordata; class Mammalia; order Primates; family Tarsiidae; genus Tarsius; species Tarsius wallacei. The sequence continues at coordinate 9,190 of CAUYQG010111895.1, read as the reverse complement.
AAAATATTTTGCCATCTCTTTAAGCTTCTGAATGCTTCCTTATGGTGGCTTTAATATTTCTGAATTACGAATACTTTAAAATACAATTTAATTTAAAATGCCTTATACTTTTTAAAATCACACAGGGTTTCATGAATAGTAAATGGTTTTAAATGTTTCTTGGTAATGATGAAGCAAGTTTATTTTAACAAGAATACTCCAATAAACGAATTGAATCTTTTTATAATTTTCTCCAATAGTCAAATTTGAAAAAAAATGAGGGTAAAAATTTTTGCCACTTAATCTTTTTATCATTTTTTAAAGAAATTTTTTGGGATAATTTAGATTCAATTTTGAACCAAGAGCAGGAAATTATGACTTAGGCTTTGTAGGCAAACACTTCACTAGTCCTCCAAAATATATCCAATGCCAGTCCTTTTATAAGAACAGAATATCATCCCCAAATTTCTGATACAATAATGACATCTCATAACTTATGATATAGTGCTTTGCATTTTAAAAAGTTCTTTTGCATCCACTATTGATTTGACTTTAGTTTGTAAGCACACTTGCTAGGTAGGCTGGACAAGTGTTACTCACTGTTCCTAGCATACAGTTGTAGAAAATGAAGCTTAGAGGGGGCACTGGCTTTGCTGGTCACCCAGCTACTTAGGAGTAGACCCAATCCTGAACTGAATTTTTTCCATTTCTTAAATTGACTTTATTTAGAGGTATAATTTACAAGCAATACAATTTACTCATTCAAAACATGGAATTTGATGTTGCTTGGAAGTTTTACATACCCATCAAACTACCACCACTATCAAAATTTACAATATGTACACTAACTCATCAAGCTCCCTTGTGCCGTTTGGTAACCAATCCCTGTCCCCATCACACCTGGCCCTATTGATATGTTTTCTGTTCATAGAAATTGGTTTTGCCATTTCTAAAATTTCAAAATAAAATAATATGTGCATTTTTGTACCTTTTTTTTTTTTGCTAAGCATGTATTTTGTATTCACCCATAATACCATGTGTATCACTATGTACTGAGATCTTTGAATTTTAGGTAACTCTATCTCTAAAATACTCCCTTCTTTCCATCCCAGCTTTAAGTAGCCTTACTGTTTAAATTCAGTTCAACCATTAGAATTGTCTTCTAACTAATCTCATTTTGAGACACGACCCTACCAATCATACTGTTTAAGAGTGCTCTTTTAGAAATACCGTTCTGTCGGCCCCTTGCCTGACGCTCATCTGCAGCAGCTGTTCTCAAGGTATTTCATGGAAGGTCCCGATGTGGGAGAGCAGGGCGGGCCAGCTCTGCATCCGAATCCACCTCTCTGCCTCAATCCCAGCAAGCCAAGGTCACATCCATTTTATATATTGGACTTCCATGCAGTTTTTAATTGTACAAAAAGCTCTTAAAATTTTTGAAAGTAGCCGACCTACAGAACAAATTCATTCTCTGGCCACCGACTGCCCCTCCAGTCTGCTTCTCATCCTGAACCCCCTCTTCAGTCATCACAGATATAAACTCGGCTCCCACCCCACATAGCCACAGTCCAGACCCTTAACGCATCAGTCTCTTTCACGCTCAAGCCTTGTGCTCCAGTTGCTGCAGTGGTTTTCTACCCTCCACCTTTACCCAGCTGGCAAACATATGTTCGTCACTTGAGACATCCAGCGTTGAGTGCACTTTATACATGATGCTTCCCTGACTTCATCTGCTGATATGCAGAAACAACTTCCTACTTGTGACCTGACACTTCTCTAAATGTATTACCACTGAAACACTGCTGGGAAAACACTTTTTTCTACTCATGCTTCTTCCTCTTTTTTTTGGTAATTGTTTCTTATTTGTTGGCGTACCTCAAAAGTAGCCAATTTACATATCACGGACACTATCCAATGGTCACGGTTAATTGGGATGGATTATGACCTAACTGAGACCAACGAGAACCTCTCCCACTTGCTGCCCCCCGGTCACAGTCCATTGGCACATGACTCCGATTGGGCCCCTCAGAACTCACCAATTTCCACTTTTTGCTTAGGATGGTTCAAGTTGAGCTTGTGTTGCTTGTGATTAGAAACACTTCTAAAAGTTTATAATGTTGAAATGCATTTATTTGTTCATTTTTAAAATTTGCACTTTTATCTTGACTGCCATCTTGGTCTTTATATCTCTAATATCTAGCCCAATACCTTCTACAAAACAGATATTTAATGCATGCTTAAGAAGCAAATAAACAAATAGGTGAACACATATGTCTGTGGAACATAATAATCAAAACTTCATGACAGCTAATTTATGTAGTAATTGAATTTATAAACAACTATTCATGAAATACACAGAAAAACTGATGGAATTTAGCATAAAGAATATTATAAAATAAAAGTATAAACACAAGGGGATAAAGAAACATTAAATCAGAGAATAAGATTAAAGAATTTGAAATTTCAGACTGCCATGCCTGATATTTTTGAATCTTGCAGAGTTCTTTTTTAATTAAAATGTTTAAACATCTTCCCTTGGTATCCATGGAAGATTGGTTCCAGGAAGCTTTTGCGGATACCAACATCTTAGAATGCTAAAGTCCCTTGTATAAAATGATGCAGTGTTTGTATATAACCTACATATAGCCTCCCTTATATTTAAAATTATCTCCAGATTACTGATAATACCTACTACTATGCCTGTACATCACGTAGTTCACATGGACTTAGCATGCTACACAGAGCACAGAAAATTCAAGTTTTGCCTTTTAGAACTTTGTGTAATTTTTTTTCTGAATATTTTCTTTCCAAGGTTGGTTGAATCCACAGATGTGAAACTCATGCTTATGGAAGGTCAACCAAGGGCCAACTGTACGTACATTTGTCAATCATGGTCTCTGGGAAACCCTGAAGGAATTAACCAAAACTGAAGAAGGAAGCATATTGACAGATGGGCAGATAAGCGTGAAAGTCACACTATTGGCCTTTGCTCCTTCACATAAATAGATGAAACTTACAAGCTCATTCTTCCCTGGATAATATATAACAGAACTCTGGTCATTGTGCCATGTCATCTTCAGAAGGGGATAATTTAAAATAAAATAATAAAGATCATTTGACCTCTAGATTTTCTTTACATGTGATTAAGGCATTCATATAAAGAATAATGAGAATGCATTTTCTTTATTTTACCACAAAATTTTATTGAGTTCATAAGGAGTGCCAGGCCCTAGGTAGACGGAATCAATACAATGAAGACCCTATCTGTGAATGCATAGCAATTATATGGGGAACATTAACCAAAAAAATAAATAAAACACAAAATGGTAAAGTGTCATAAAAGGGTATAAATTAAATTTAGCAGAGGCTACTTAAAACCTACCAAAGAAAATTCTCAAAGAGCTCAGCCAAAGAATGAAAGAATATGACTTATTCTGAGAGGAAGAGTTTTGACAACTATTCACATCTCCTTAAGCTAAGCATAAAAAGTCTCACTGGCTGTCTCTTTAGTGCCTTTTTATTTCACTGATATTTCCTACTATCTGCTAAAGGGTTTGGGGGAGAAAGAGCAATTTGCGAAAAGAAATCAGGCCAAAATGAGAGGATGGTTTGGGTCCTCTACTGGATGCCATCGTATTTGTCTTCCTTATTGTCACTGTCAACCTTTGTGCCGCTTATTCTTGTGCTTGATCGTCTACCAGGCGCTGATTCTTATCAGCTTAAAAACTAAGGAAAATGGACAAATTATATCCTTACATATGTGAGATACATTTGACAATTATGTGTAGGTGGAATTGACCCTATAAAAGAGAAGGATGGGCAGTTATTTATTTAATTTGAGAAATAAAGTATCTTACCTGCTTAAAAATCTTTCCTTCTCACTGGGCTGCCTTTGCACTAATTTTTTATGATGTAAGCTATATTTTTGATTAAGACATTTATCTTAGAAAGTCACTCTTACTATGCACATTAATTTACTGGAAAAGAAAGACTCATTGGCATGCAGGCAATAATTAATGTGTTAATGTGTCAATGAGTGTCCTGTCCTAATAACAATATGGAGGAATGAGATAAAAATTAGAGTATTGCTGGAAAATAGAGGAAATAGAAAAGACTTGAAAATGAGAAGTTTTCAAGAAAGGAAGATCCAGACAAGAAAGAAAAGCTGCAGTTGGAAGAAAAGAAGAACAAGAGAAAATCAAACCCAGAAGAACAGAGAACACAAACCATCTAGACTAAAAAGAACACATTTTTTACTTCAGACTTTTTATAGTATACATTATAATTGTATAATGCATTACAGTATGCACAGGGAGTTTATGTGTATGTGTGTATATATATGACATATGTTTAAGGATCCTGTTTTAAGTAAGCCTATTCATTTATAAGAGGAATTGCTCCTGAATACCCACAAGTGCCAGAAAGTATTATAGGAACTGGAGATGTGAGGGTGATTAAGAACCCAGATTCCTATGTCCTAAAGAGTTTACAGTCTACTGGAAGACACAGGCAGGTTTTGTAAAATACCTTCTGAGACAGGAGACATACTGGAGACTTGGGGGCATTGAGGGGTACTTAAGTCTTATGTAAAAGGCTCAGGATGCTTCCAAAAGTAGTAGTTTCCGAGCTGAGATATACAGCATGGGCGCAAAGAAGCCAGGTGAACCCAGAAGCGGTAAGAAGGGGAAAGGCAGAGTGGGCCACATGTGCAAGTACCTACCAAGATGAAAGGGAATGTCAATTCGAGCATCTAGGAGACATTTGCTCCTCTGTAAGTGCAGAGTATGAAGAGGGAATACTGAAAGATGGGTCGCTACTTCCACTAGTCAGGATCCTTAGAAGCAAGATACTGAAACACAGGACTTCTAGCTTAAACAAATAAAGAAAGGATATACTGTAAGCCTCATGTGATGTATATCTCATAAACCCCAGGGCCGAGAGTCTCCTTGGCCTCAAAAAAATGGCAGCAGGATTCCCTCTGCATCATTTGTCTCCACTCCACTCTCTGGGCTGGTTCCAATCTCTGTGCTCACTGCTGAGAAGCTCTCTCTACTTGCTTCTCATAGTGGACACCTATGAAGTTATTTGCTTTGCCTCATACTAAAACCTCCTTATACAGTTACCATTGTAAGTTCCAGTAGCAATTTTTTACTTAATTGATGAATACATTTACCCAGGATTAAACAATAAGAATAAATTATCTGACTAGACTCTTGAATAGAGACAATTTAAACTTGGTTGATACAGTACCAACACATCACCATGAGGAATGTGTAAGGAACTTTTTCAGCATTGGACAAGGAACTAAACAAACACTTCTGCAGGTTTCCAGGAGAGTCTATTAATGCTACTGAGAAATTTGGACTAGGCCAGGCTCGGTGGCTCCATGGCTCAGTTTGTCATTCTAGCACTTTGGGAGGCCGAGACGAGTGCCTGAGCCCATGGGTTCAAGACCAGTTCATACAACTTGGCGAAACCCTGTCTCTACAATAAATAAAAAATTAGCTGGGCGTGGTATAGCACACCTGTAGTTCCAGCTACTTGGAAGGCTGAGATGGAAGGAAGGATCACTGGAGCCCAGCTGGTCGACATTGGGGTGGCCGAGAGTGTGTCACTGCACTCCCGCCTGGGTGACGTGACAGAGTGAGACTCCTACTCAAAGAAAAAGAAAAGAAAAAGAAATTTGGACTATAGTAGATTAGAAATGAGCTCATCAAACAGCCAACATTTTCAACTTCATTAAAACAAAAATATATTTTTGAACTACTTTGCTCTTCCTGTGAATTTGACATCTGCATTTTTTAAAATTTATTTTTTATTTTTTTGCTTGCAACTTATCAGGGCAAATTCACTACCTCAGCAAGGTGGATTTCTTGTATGGATGAGTCTCCTTGGTGCATGTGAGTTTCTGCCACCAGGTCTGAAGACTTGAGCAATTCTTATCAAACATGGCACTGGTCCTCCACAGAGTTCCCAATGAGTTCATGATCCTTTGGAGTTCATGTGAGTTTGAAGTGGTTGGTGGGATCAGCTGCTGTTCAAGAGTTTCCTTCACGTTTGGTATTTGTGTTTCTGATGTGATGAGATGTTTCTACATTTATTTTGGATACAGTCTCACAATTTCCCCCCAAGCACCATTTTCTGCACTCAACAGACTATGTACAGAAGTCCTGATCCTTGGTCATGGGGCAGATCACTGTAGTATGAATGGTGCAGTGTGCTGACACACCAGTAAGCAGATTCTTTGGAAAAGCCTGGAGGAGCACAGACTGGCATAGTGACCCTACTGACATGCTCTAGAAAAATGGTTTTTAAAATTCCTGGATCCTGTCTTATTGATAAGAAAAGGACATTTTTTTGTTTCTTGTGCTGTCACAAGTAAGGAGAATTACAACTATCTTTTTGAGGCACACGCTTTATTCCAGGTGCTTTGCGTAATGGTGCATTACGATGGGATTCTTTCCTACTCAACTTTGGTTGAGATCCCAAAGTTGGCATGGCAGGGAGCACTGCAGGTACCTGCTCCAGTTTACCACTGGGTAGCACATGAAATAGACAGCTAGAAGCTTAAGACAACCATTTGATTATGCTGATAAATTATGTGGGTCAGGAATTTGGATATAATATCTGAGGCTGAAGTAGCTCATAGCAGCAGAATAAAACAGTCTTCCCTGTAGCAAGCCACCCTTCCAGGGTTTGGCTGGGCAAAGATACCTGCATAATTTCCACGTGTCAGAAAAGACATAGGTAGCTGTGAATGGACTTGAAATGACTCTGTGTGAATTTTTTCAAAGACAAAGGAGGCCTTAGCATAAAGAAGCTAGAAGGGTTAGAAAGAAAAGTTAAAGGGGGTTGGATTTGACCACCTGGAAATTATCACTGGCACCAAAGAACTAAAGTCAAAGATCTATAGAAGTGATGTAGGAAATAAGTAAATGATTTTGGATATTCACCACCCCAGAAGACATCACTGCAAGATTACAAGTAAGAGCTCCTCTGTTTCATAATGTTCCTACCTCCCACTATGTCAAAGAACAACTATCTGGTAGTGGAAGCTTTCTGTTGAAAACAAGAGTGGAATCCCATCCCCACTGGAGAATAAAGGGAAAGGGAAGTTTTTAATTGAATGAGAATTCCATGTTTCAAATACCTATGAAGTTATCTGTTATTATAGTCTGAGCAAAGAAAGTATTCTTGGAGTACCTGATACTTTATTCAGAATGAATGCTCCCTAGAAAAGATGGCAGTTGCAGGAGCAATTGTTAAAAGATAATAAAAGTAATGCTTCCTAACTATTGCAACTAGTTCAATAAAGTGTATTTCTATACACGTATCAATGCATAATGACATTTTGGTCAATGATAGACCACATTTGTATAGCAGTGGTCCCATTGGAGTATAATAACATATTTTTACTGTAAGTTTTCCATGTTTAGGTGCACAAATACTTACCATTGTGTTATAATTGCCTACAGTGTTCAGCACAGTAACATACCCTAGAGTTTTGTAGACTGGGCTATACCACATAGCCTGAGTGTAGAATACGTTATCCCATCTAGATTTGCATAATATGCTCTGTGATGTTCTCATGAGGACAGAATCACCTCATGACGCATTTCTCGGCTTTATTTGTGTAAGATAAATGTCCTACACCTGGTATAATCCTAATGTGGATTTTAAGAAGGAGGAAATTGCATTTTTCTTAAAGAATTAATGATGCTTCATAGAATACATTACATTTGAAAGGAGGCTAAAAGCATGGGTAGGATTTTTAGGAATACATATATTGGATGAAGGAAAGACAACGCAGAGATGGGAAGAACAAGGAAGACGCCATTGTCCAGATTGCCTGGTGTGTGTGAAATTGACCTGCTGGTGTTGTATAGTATTTGTTCATTGAGCATACCACAAACATTTATTGGGTACATACTATGACCAGGCACTAACTGAAACAGCAGTGAATATAAAATAAAGTTGCCATTCTGTATGGAATGTGTAGTCCAGGGAGGGCAGTAGAAACTAAACAAAAATAAATAAATGAAATAATATTAGAGACTGATGCTATAAAAGTAAAATAGGATAATATAACAGTGACAGGGCATGGGAGGTTCTATTAGAATGATTCTTTGAGGAAGTGTCATTTCTGTTCAGATGTGAGTGATAAAAGGAAGTAACTTGTGATGTAAAAAAAGCAACCCAGGCAAAACAGGAAGTAAAAAGTCTCCTTAAAAAGAAACGCAATGTACATGATTGATTTACAAGGACAATGTGTTAGACTGAGAGCTTCCATTTCCTTTCTCTTGGAAAATTCCAGGAGTCTGGAGTCACAGTGAAGCCCAACTACCCTGAGTGTCCCATGCTAGAGAGGTCACATACAGAGCCGGCTAGCCCAGCTGAGCCCAAACATCCCCCCACTCTGGTGCCAGGTCAGGAAGTAAAGCCAACCAGGATGCTCCAGACCAGACTGTCTCCCAGATGAATACCACTGCGTGACTCATAGTCACCACATCCATGGAACAGAGAAATCGTTCCGCTAAGCCTTGCCTGAAGTCATAACTCATAAAATCAATGAGTATAATAACATAGTTAATGATCATTTTCAGTCATCAAGTTGTACAACATTTTTTAACACAGCAATAAACAGCCAGATCTCTCTCCATTTCATAGATGAGAAAACAGACTCAGGAAGTTCGAGATTTTCTCAAGAAAATATGTTTAACAAATAGCAGAAAATATTTGGAACAGATTTTTTTAAACTTCATATTCTTTTTACTAGGCCATACTATCTGGAACCCAAATAGTGGGTTGATCAGGGAAGGTATCTATTATTAAATCACTTGTTTATTCTGCATATGGCAACAATAACAAAATAGAATCGTCATAGCTAGGAATCATCATAGCGGTGTGAGGAGTACTTTTTTTTTTTTTTGAGTTGGAGTCTCATTCTTGCCCAGACTGGAGTGCAGTGGCCGCTCCCGGCCACCACAGCCTCGACCTGCTGGGCTCCAGCGATCCTTCCACCTCAGCCTTCCAGGTAGCTGGAACTACAGGTGCGCGCTACCACGCCTGGCTAATTTTTGATTTATTGTAGAGATGAGGTCTCACCAAGTTGCCCAGGTGGGTCTCGAACCCGCGGGCTCAGGCAATCCACTCACCTCAGCCTCCCCAAGCGAGGGATTACAGGCTGAGCCATCAAGCCTGGCTAGGAGTA
>CAUYQG010111893.1:0-14151 GCA_963574415.1 Tarsius wallacei | reverse complement strand
ACAGGAGAATTTGTTCATTAAATGGTGCCGGGAAAACTGGCGGATCACACGCAGAAGATTTAAACAGGACATCTACCTATCATCACACATAAAAATTAACTCTAAATGAATCAAAGACCTAAACATAAAACCTCAAACTATAAGACTCTTAGAAAATGCAGGAGACACCCTTATGGAAATTGGAACTGGCAGCCAATTCCTGATCAAAATCCTAAGTGCCCATACCATAAGAGATAAGATAGACAAGTGGAACCTCATCAAACTGACAAGCTTCTACAAAGCCAAAGAAACCATCTAGAGAGCAGGGAGACAGCCCACAGAATGGGAAAAAATATTTTCCCACTGTCTGACAAAAGCCTAACATCTAGGATCTACAAGAAACTCAAATGAACCAAAAGGAAAAAAACAAACAGCTCCATTAAAAAGTGGGCAGAAGACATGAATAGACACTTCTCAAAAGAAGATATACAGGCAGCCAACAGACACATGAAAAAGTGCTCAGCCTCACTCATCATCAGAGAAATGCAAATCAAAACCACATTGAGATGCCACCTAACCTCAGTAAGAATGGCCACCATTAATAAAAATAAACAACAGCAGATGCTGGTGAGGATGCAGAGTAAAAGGAACACTTCTACACTGCTGGTGAAAAGGCAAACTCGTGCAACATCTTTGGAAGACAGTGTGGCGATTTCTGAAAGAACTAGAAATTGACCTTCCACATGACCTAGCAATCCCCCTATTGGGAATATACCTGGAGGAATTCAAATCAGACTTCTACAAAAAAAGATATCTGCACATGCATGTTTGTTGCAGCTCTATTCACAATAGCAAAAACATAGAACCAATCATGCTGCCCATCAGAGCTGGACTGGATTTTTTAAAAAGTGGTACATATACACAATGGAATATTATGCAGCCATAAAGAAGGACAAACATATGGACTTTGCAGCAACCTGGATGGATTTAGAGTCGATCATACTCAGTGATTTATCACAGAAACAAAGAACAGAGTACCACATGTTCTCACTCCTAAGTGAACCTTGAACAATTATCATAATACTATAAAAAAGGGATTAGCAGTAGTGGAAAGCTGCCAGGGGAGTGGGGGGTGGGATTGGCAGTTGAGGGAAACTGCCAGGAGAGGAAGGGGCACACCTCATCAACAAGGGTGTCTGCATCAAGAACATGTGTATACCTAATTCTGAATTGTATCCCACATCTTTAAAATAAAGAAAAAAATGTATCTGTATCTAGAATATATAAGCAGTTTCTACAAATCAATAAGAAATGTTTAAATAGTGTGCATGTGCTTGCTGTGACACCACATACACTAGAATTAGAATGACACAGAGATTAGCATGGCCTCTGTGCAAAGATGGCATGCACATCTGTGAAACATTTAATACTTTTAAGTCACATACAATAGGACAAGGATCCTACTTGTATGAAGCATCTCTAGCAAGCAGATTCATTGACACAGAGAGTAAGTTAGAGGTTCCAGGGCTGGAGGCAGAGGAGTAGGGAGTTATTACTTGATGAACACAGAGTTCTGTTTGGGCTGATGAAACAGATCGTAAGCTTAAAATGACTAAAAATGCAAATTTTATGTTTTATATATATTTGACCACAGAAAGACACCCAATATTAAAAGGAGAGCAAAAGATTCCAACAGACATTTCGAATGAAAGGGATGAGGAATGACCTAACAAAATCTGAAAAGATGCACGACCTCATTTGCAAACGAAAGCAACACCGAGATAACACTTCTAGCTCAGTTAGCTAGGGCTGGCAGAATATGGAACAACAAGTGCCTTCGTAAAATGCCGGCAGAGGTGTAAATTGGTTGAAACATTTCAGATAGGAGTGTGGCATCCCTCGGTGAAACTTCACCTGTGCTTCCTGATGTATTCATTAGAGTAAGTCCAGGCTGCCGTGATAAAGATATTAACAGTGAAACGGCTTCAAGCGAAAGAAATTCGTTTCTCTCACATATCAGTTACAGACGGATCAGCGGGACAACCTTGATCCTCAGTGTTCCTCGGGTACTTGGTTCTTTCCAGTAAGTTCCCACCAGTTTGAAGCTGGGTCACCACCCCATCTGGGTTTTGTCTAGTGGGAAAAGAGAAGAAGGCTTGGAGGAGGTACACCCCATGCCTGAAAGCTCTGAACCCAAAGCAGAAGGCGAAGCTGCTTGGATCTCACTGCTGAGAACTCAGTCACAACCACGTCTAACTAACAGGAAGGTTGGGGGTTAAGGTCTAGTCCGGCGCCTGTGTGCGAAGATGGGAAAATGAATTTCGGAGGACAACTAGCAGTTTCTACTGTACCCTAGGACGTGGCAATTTCATGGCCAGGAAGACCCTAGCAATGCTCTCACACGTGTGTGCAGGAAGACAGACACAAGAGAGTCCGTGGGCACACAATTCAACGCCCAACAGGAAAAAAGCAGGCGACAACCCGCCTGACCATCATAGGATATTCATATACAGAAGCAAAAATGAATGAATTATTGCTGCACAACTGGAAGGAGTCACGTAAGCTGTTTCTGAGGCAATATTCAGCTGCGTGGTAGGAACTTATTAATATCAGTTATTAAACTTATTGTAAATATTCAAATTGTGTGTATATGTATAAATGTAAATTACAGTCATTATATTCATTATTTTGTTTATATTTCCCGTAGCAAAATTACCTCCCGAAAAGGAAGTAGATATAATTTTTCACCCAACAGGTTAAATTCAGTGTTCATTAATACTTGGCACGGGCAAGGCTACGGACAGCAAACGTGTGAATTGTGGTTTCATTCTCTAGGGCATCGTGGCGTGTCTTACAAAAACAAAAACTTAAATTGGACGTTTCTACAAACTGCAATTCTAGGGGTCATCACCAACCTAGAGAGACAACCATGGAGGCGTCTAGGGTTGCAGTGTGCAAAGTTCAGTCTTAAAGCAGCAAAAAACGGAGAATAACCTAGACGCCACAAATTGAGGTCACGATTAACTGAGCTATGTATGACCCGACCACATTATCGAATGTCGTGACATAGTAAAACACAGCGATATGGATAACTTGTGCTCACAAGAATAGATCCTCAACACAATGCTCTGTAAAAGGCAGCTTGCCAAACACATGAGAGAAGACAGTATTGTAGTTACTATAGGGGTTGTGTGTGTGTGTGTGTGCACGTGCGTGCATTTTATTCTCAACTATCTCCAAAAAAAAGAATTTCTGTTTAAATACATATATATACACACACACAAATGTGTGTAAGAAAATATTTTTGAAACAAAATGTGACATCTACATAAAACTAAGAGATATTGTAGCTCATCCATTTATTAAAAAATATTACTGAGTGAATACAGTGCGTTGGAATCTGAGATAGAGTGGTAAATTAAAAACAAAGTCCTTGCTTCACAAAATTTGATCATTTCAAAGTGTGTCTTACAAAAAGCAACTTAGAAACCATCATACTCACTATTTGCATGTAGTTTCATTAAGCAAAGTATCTGAGTTTTTAAATTATTTTTTAAGTGAGTCCATTAGACAAGTCCAATGACTGCTGGAGGCCTTAGTTTACCCATCTGAAAAATGAGGTGAAGTGAGTATATGCATTCTGCGCAAAGGTCAGGAAATGGGCATTTGAGCATCAAAAACCTGATCATTTTCTGTGCTATGTGTGGCTGGTCATGGGGAAGAAATAAAGACAATTTTTCCTGCTTTTTACAGAGCCTAAGGTATGAAATACTAATGACTAAAACAAGAAATACAGTCCAGATCAAAATACCATTAGGTGATCACACAACTAATTGGAAAGTGAGAACCAAAGGGGACTTATTACTTGAAAAATCCACAAGTGCTTTTCAAAAAGGTCAATACAAAACGTGTGCCTGTTTTAACACCTTCGCTGAGGACTCAGTAATGCAGTAGAAAGCACGCTGGTTACACTTGTTTTTGTCGCTTCTTGCCTTTTGAAATCTTCCTTTTGAAAAAATTAGGATGAAGCATGGTTGGCTTTCCTATGTCTTTAATAGATGAGCCACAAATTGGCAGTGTGACTCCCACCTCATCGCATCTCCACAAGGTCATGCTGGACCCCCAAACAGCACCGGTGCTGGTCTCACAGCCTGTCCGTCTCTCCCAATTCCTGCTGACATCTTGGATGGTTTCAACGGCATTAACAACACTGGCCTAAAAGTTCTTCAGGCCTCAGACAGGAGTCATCTCTACTCCCTCTTGATAGCCCCCAGCATTGGAAACTGCCTGTCTTCCACAATATTCAACTCGGTCTGGAAAATCCCCCTTGGACTTGACCTCCCAGGCCTCCAGCACCCCTGCATGTCCCTTCACCTCATCGAGAACCTTAGCCCCAACATAACTGCCCAATTCTACCGAGAACATCAGCTGCTCCTGGCTTCACATGCTCTCTAGTCCAACCTAGGCCCTGTGGTCAGCCCATGTCCACAAAGCCAAGTTTACTTACAGAGACTCTAGAATTGAACTCTCCAAGATGGCCGCCATCAGCCCATGTGGCTATCGGGCTCTTAATATGCACCCAGTCCAAACTGAAATGTGTCATCACATTTAAAGTATATGCCAGACTTTGAGGACTTCATATGGAAAAAAATGCAAATTATCTTACTGATAATTTTTATATTGATTACATGTTGAGATAGTGTTTTTGTTAATATATTGAGGCAAATTATATTGTTAAAATGAATTTCACCTGTGTCTTTTACCTTTTCAATGTGGCTATTTGGAAACACGTGGCCTGCATTATGTTTCTATCGAGGGTTGCATGGGCAGGGCAGCTGAAAGGCTTTGAAGAATGGGAGTGTGCAATGCTGTCTTTGAGGACATATGTATCTCTGCAAAGCAAACATCTCTCTCCCTGCTGAGTCCTCAGTGAAGCCCACCTCACACATGAGTGCTGTGTGAGACCCTATGTGTGAAACACTATCTCAACATGTAATCAATATAAAATTATCAATAATTTTATTGATAATGCACTGAACTCAACACGCAGAAACAGAATCGAAAACTCTCATGCCCTGTTCACATTCCTTCCCTTCTAGCATTTCAGACCCAGTCATCTGACTTCCCCTGTGAGCTGTGAAGTCCAAGGGCTTTTCCTGGAACCTTGGCGGGTCGCCCTGACCGTCTCGGGGCAGGTGAGAAGAGCTGTGGGGTTGATGCTTCCCACCCGGCAACTTTCAACCAGTGTCTGTGAGAACTGGTGTATAAATACCCCAGCTTCCTCAACCCTCGGGTGGGATAACTCTGAGGGGTGTATTCTACACTGGCTTCCGGAGGTCCTCCACAGGATTTATTGCCGGTCACCCATGGGGGTGACGGTCTTGAAAACACACCCTTCTTGGTTCCTTTGCCCTCCCTGTCTCACCTCCCCATTGCCCCTCCTGTGTTTCCTTTGCCCCATATCTTAGTGCGGTCTTCATAAGCAGAGCCTGAGACAAGGGTCTTGTTCAAGTGATTTAGTGGGAAGAACTCTCAGGGAAGAGGAGGCAAGATGGAGCAGGAGAAGGTGCTGAACCAGGATGCAATCTTGGCGGGAAACTGGCTACAGCCCAGTCTCTTGGGGAGTTTCCGGGGCACAAGGTGACCAAAGAGTTGGCCCCCTTTGAGTCGATGGTGCCAGCCTTTTGAACACCCACTTTGTCTAGATACTTCCTGAGGTTTGTCCTGAAGAGAAGGGGTGGTGGCATATCCTCCAAGCTGAGGCAGTGCCCATTTGGCCAAAGGCAGTTTTCCAGAAACGATGTCAGCTGTGAGGTGTTAGTAGCCAGCACTCCCTGCCGGAGGATGGGTGGTCCGGCCAGGGAAGGGAGCCCCGGCACACCACGAAATAACTCTGGCATTCTAATCTCTGTCTCAAGGTCTCCTTCTGAGGTGTGGGTTGAGAGACAGGCTTACCCAAATCTCCAGGAAAAGTGAGTCCTTAGATTTCTTGACATTATATTCAAGTTCCTATTTGTTCATCTGGTTCTGGGGGTTATTTTGGACAATTGGAGAGGTTATCCAGACAGTGACCCCCCTCTCCGAAGCAGTCGCTTGGTGTAGAGTATCACCTCTCCTTTAAGCCTCTCCCTCCTGGCTGACATCAGCTGTGGATGTGGGCTTTCTACCTGTCTGTACTCCAGGCATCCCGTGTGGATAAGAGTCCATCAAGACATCCCGTGTGGATAAGAGTCCATCAAGGCATTCAGCAGAACAGAGGGGCTTTCATTTGACAAGACTATCCTAGAAGGTATTTGTGGATGAATAAAGCAATTTTACTCCCTGCTACACGGGTGTCGTGGTATGGTGTTATATTGCCTTGAGTTATGAATTAGGTTTTGAGCTCATGTGCGGCACTGGAGAGCAAATGGTTTATTGTGTTGTTTCTTGACCACGTGACTTAGCACAATAGAAGGAGCATGAATGCAGATGCCAGCATCACCCAGAGAGGGAGACACGGGAGCCGACAACAGCCGACACGATTGGGAGGAGGCATCGATGAAGAAATGACGCCCCAGAGCATGTCGACAGAAACTGTCTCCTTCCCCCTGGCCTGGCCCGATCGCCAGGAAGCCCTTTGCATTGGGGAGCGAGGCTGTGATTGCCGTTATTTAGTTTTTCATCCAGCATATATCTACCGAGTACCTCTTGCATGCCGGGCACTGGGGAAACAGTGATGAACGAAACAGACAAGGTTCCTGTTCTCATGGATGTTGAACTCTAGTGGAAGAGACAGGTGCTCCAACCTGGAAACGCAAGCAAACAAATGCAAGTACAATCACGTGGATGATACCAAGTGGGGCTACGTAGGCATGAAAACACTGGGTGATGGGAAGGATGACCGTTGCTGGGATGAGGGACACGCCTTCACCCTGAGCCTTCGGGGAGGGCACTTCGGAAGAGGTAAAATTTAACCAAAAGAGGTCCACAGAAGTGTCAAAGGAGGGGTTGGCAGTGGGGCTGAAACTGAGCAAGAAGCAAACGACGGAAAATGTGGGACATGACGCTAGAGAAACGGCAGGGCCCATCTATGCGAAGCCCTTTTCATTCGATTCGCGATTTTAATAGGATGTTCATGGACACGGTTTGCTCCGAGGGGTATCCTGGGATGTGGGTAACGTGGCAGGGTGCACTTGACTTTTTTCCCACCCACTAGTAATAGCAGTGTCTGGATCTCAATGCTCAAAATAGACCTCTCCTCAGTGGGTGCCATTTTGCCTGGGCTACAGAAGTAGCTTGGTGGTCTCTCCCAGCCACATCATATGAACAGTCTGTCCGCTCCTACAGAGACTGGCTCCTTCTGGAAGGAAGCCCACCTGGGTGCCTGTCTCTGAGGGCTGGCCTCCTGCTTCTCTGAGGCTGTGGCCCCACTCTCGAGGGCTGGTGGCAGCAAATAGAAGCAGGTCCTTGCAGACTTGGATGGGGCAGAGGGTCAGGAAGGGCGGCCCCTGCCCTCCACCCAACCCACCTGGGACGCCCTCCCACCTCGCTGCCTCCACAAGCCCCGGGCAGCTGATGGGAGGCTGGGGCCAGCAAGCCACCCTCCAGACACTCTTGGCAGGCCCAGGGCACGTGGTGGAAGAAGCCATGGCTCCCCAGGCTTTGGTGTTTAGCGAGCCCTCCCAAGAGGGGCTCGTGGACCCCTGTGCCTTGGTAACACAGCCTGGTCACTGTTGTCACCTACCAGAAGCTGAATTCCCTCCCGCTCACTCCAAAAGTCTACGAGTAGCATAAACTGAGTCACAGTCAAGTTAAGCGCCTGGGAGCCGTACTTCAGCCTCTGTGGGACCCAAGCTCTCTGCTCCCTGTTGGGAGCAGTCAAACGCCACAAGGAAAAGCTCCTACAAGCTTGGGGCCCTCTTGGAATGTCATTGAAGGGGTGCAGACAGCCGCCCTTCCATGGTGCTGCACACGCTCTGCCCATGTGTGTGCAAGGCAGAGACACCTGGGAGCATCTCATGGGAGAGCTACCTGCATCCAAAGCCAAAGGGGATCCAAGTCCTTCCCTCACGAAGCATTTCTAGACAGAGATGAGGAGTGGAGTGGGGAGAGAAAATGGAAGAGAAGAGAGAGGGGAGGGAAGAAAGCAGAAAAGCAAGAAGCCTTGCCTGGCTCATCCCAAAGCGACTGGCACCCGTACAAGTGTCCACAAGCCAAGTGTCTCCCTCGCAGCCATTACAGCCTCCCATTATGGCCGGCTAACAGAAATCAATCTTCTTAATGCTGTCTCGAACATAGAGGGAGGCCGGCCAAGTCTGGCGAAAGGATCCAGCCCTGCATCAACTGCACCGGGTGTCTGGCATTAAGGGGTCAGGTTTCTCCCATCCAC
Organism: Tarsius wallacei; assembly: GCA_963574415.1. Taxonomy (NCBI): domain Eukaryota; kingdom Metazoa; phylum Chordata; class Mammalia; order Primates; family Tarsiidae; genus Tarsius; species Tarsius wallacei. The sequence goes on along the minus strand of CAUYQG010111893.1, from coordinate 5,805 downwards.
CTCCTCTCCTGGCATGAAAAGAGGATGATGCCCATGGTGCCGCCAGGGGAGGGGGCGATGGGGGGGACCAGCCGGGCCTGGCCGAGATGCCGCTGCTCAGCGGGCTGATCTCAGCCCCACCCACCCTGGGTGGCCGGATCCAATTTCCAGCAAGAAGATGTCTGCAACTTGATCAGTCACCCTCATGTTTTGCGACTAACCCTTCAACCATGGCGGTTTTTTTTCCCCCCAGAATCCAGAACCATGCAGCTTTTTAAAATCTTCTGGGTATTTCTCAAGGGTCAGAGGGAAAGGATCAGCTTTTCAGCTTTCTCGAGGACCAGCTCGAAAAGTCTGATCTGGTTAGGGTGCCTTCTGAGAATAGAGATGGGCATGGATTTTGTTTTGCTTGTGTCTTCTGTCCGTCTGCCTCCACTCAGCCTGGAGGAGGGACAGAAAAGGTTCTCTCAGCTGTACACAGGAAGCCAGCAGGATAGAGGGAGGGAAATGGGAAGCTAGGTTGCGCTGCCCTGAAAACCTTACACCAGCGAGGCTCTCAGCCCCCAGGAATGAAGTGAGGACGGCGACTCCCCCAGCTAGCAGAGTTCAAGCGCATCCTCCAAGTTACCTTCCTGCCAACATAGATGGAAGTGTTGTATCCGATTTGAAGATGGTTGCTAAGGGAATCGGGAGAAAAGTGTTTGGTGTATAAGTCTTATCATTGTTTTCCAAATTAGCATCAACACAAGCTGTAACTTTGAGAGACTTTGAGGCTAATTAGCACATGTACTAGTGATTAAGGCAAAACAGACACAAGAGGAGAACTCAGGAGTGGGCCTGATGATACTATTACTCGTCTATTTATATCTTTCCTTCGCCACTTGACAAGTGAAGTGGAAGAAAAAAATAGCAAAGGTGCTTGGGTAGGGAGATCAAATGACGTCACCCTTCAGCGACTATCACACAGATAACTCGAAGATGGTGGCCAGGAAATGGGAAAAAGGGAAAACGTTTTGTGTGGTATTTGGTGACAGACGCTCGATGTTTCAAAATCACAAGGGGAACTGAGCTCAATGATGAAATCAGAGATTCAAGATGAGAAGTGCCACGAAAGCCTGAGATAGAATCAAGTGAGTGGGGAAGGAGCGAGGTAGAAAGAAAGGCAACTGTTCCGAAGTGTTTGCATTTCTTTATTTTTTACTCCCAACAGTACAGCATTGTTTATGCAGTTCTTTTGCTGACGCCGGTTTATGTGTAACAACTTCGAGACGTGGATTTCCTTTTCCTTGAAAAAAGCGCAGCTGGTGGAGAGTCCGTCACCCTGCAGTGATGTTCCGATGCTCATGGCCTGGCCACATCAGGATCACCTGGAGGTTCTATTAAAAGTGTAAATCTGGGAACTCCACTGTTGGACATCTTGAGATAGAGGGTCTGGATGGGAGCCAGTGGCAGGAATTGTCACCAGTGTTCCCAGGAGATCTCAATGGGCAGCCAGATCTGAGAATCACCACCTGGGTCTCTGTTACCCCCTCGGGAGAAGCCTGGCTATTTGGACTGCAGAGACACAGACCCACCACACACTCGCGGACAGCTTACCTCCGTGGAAAAAGCATCCCCCAGAGAAGAAGCAGTTTTGATGTGTCAGCGCCGCATGACAGTGCAGTGACCGACAAGGAAGCTCTGGGCATGACAAAGGATATGTCCTGATAGAGTTTCCCAGGTCAGAAACGAGCCCTTTTGTACTCCCTGTCCTTGGGCCTAGGACGTGTTGCAAGGGGGAAGAGAAATCACTTTAGGCTCCTGTCCTACACCTGCACGTCAGATCTGCCCTTTTGGGGTAAACATAAGTAGACCAGATTAGAGACGAGAAACATGCCCAGAGGGCTGGATGACAACCAGAGCTGCGTTACTTCAGTGGGCTAACAACGACTAGCATCAAGGATTTTTCAGAGTACGTTTCTTTTTTTTTTTGAGTCAGAGTCTCACTCTGTCGCCCAGACTGGAGGGCAGTGGCCGCTTCCAGCCACCGCAGCCTCAACCTGCTGGGCTCCGGCAATCCTCCCGCCTCAGCCTTCCAAGTAGCTGGAACTACAGGCGCGCGCTACCTTGCCCGGATAATTTTTTTGATTTATCGTAGAGATGAGGTCTCGCCAAGTTGCCCAGGTGGGTCTTGAACCCGCGGGCTCAGGCAATCCACTACTTCAGCCTCCCAAAGGCGTGGGATTACAGGCTGAGCCACCGATCCCGGCCAGAGTACGTTTCTAACCATCCATCCATCCATCAGGAAGTATTTGTCAAGCTCCAATTATGTACCAGGCACCTGAGCAGTAATTCTCCATGGACATTAGAGTCCCTGGGGGTACTGTTAAAAACATCACAGATGTCCAAGACCCCACTTCCCCACCCGAAATTTTGAGCAAATTGGTTTCACATCGGGCCTAGGCAGCTATCATGTTGAGAACTGCCCTGGTCACCCTCATGTGTGGCCACAGTTGAGACTCACCATGCTGGAGTTACACCGGCGGCCCTCAACCTTGAGCGAGTGTCGGAATCACCCGAAGGGCTTGTAAATCACAGTTTCTACCTCCACACGTTCTCTGATTCAGGAGGTCTGAGCTGGGGCCCAAGAATTTGCTTTTCTCCAAGTTCCCAGGTGCTGCTGATATCTCGCTGGTCCAGAACCATATTCACAATCACGTTGTTGCTCAGTCCCTGCGTCTCATAGGACTAGCAGTCAACAAAGAACATGTTCTTTTGCCTGTTCCTTAGCTAGCATCAGAGCCCTCCTGAAACCATACCTCCCTCCCAAATCTGTTTTACTTCATGAGTCTCAAAACCCAAGACCCTGGTCCCACTTAAGGGCCTGCTTTGATAAGAAAAGCATCGAGAACTGCTTTTCTTACTGGAAGCTCTGGGCAGGAATCTGCTTCCGAGCTCACTCAAGTTACTCGCAGCATCCAGTTTCTTGAGGTTGTAGGACTGACATCCCTGTTTACTTGCTGGCTATCCGCCAGAGCACGTCTTGCCTCCTTGAAACTTTTCTTTGATCCCCTCTGTCCTATAGCCAGCAATAGCACGTCAAATCCTTCTTGTGTCTGGAAGCGCTTTGACTACCTCTTCTGGTTTTTAAGGAGCTCATGTGATCACATTGTTCTACCTGGACCAGCCAGGATGATCTCCCTTTCTTAAAACTCTCCCGGTGGCCGGGAGCGGCCACTGCACTCCAATCTGGGCGAAGAGTGAGACTCCAACTCAAAAAAAAAAAAAAAAAAAAAAAAAACGCCCCCATTAGCGGCTTTCATTGCAGCGTTAAAGTCCCTTCCAAGCAGTGCCTAGGTTCGTGTCTGACTGAATAACCAGGGGACAGAATTTTAAGAGACGTCATTAGACTTCTGCCTCCCATAGCACTCTGCCTGGTTAGCAATGCTTTCCCCTGAACAAGCACTTGGAGAAGATACGCCTTTTTAAAGTCAGCCACGTTCGTAGTCAGTACCTGGACATCTGGAATCTCGGGGCTTCCTATGCCCGGACCAGCCCAGCACTGGGAAGGGATGCCAATGTTGACTGAGAAGAGAGAAGGGTTCTCAGTGCCTTCTGGCACCGTGAAGAGGAAGAGATGGAAAAACGCCTCTGGTCACAGCGAGAGCTTTTCATGGCCTTAATGAGAGCTTCCGAGACTTGAAAGCAGAGCTTGGGAAACTCAGATCTGTGGGCAAAGTCTGCATCAGGACAAATGCGGTCCTTGTTCCCGAGAAATTCGGGTCTGGCTGGCTGAAGATAATCCCCAATAATGGGGTCACATGTTACAGATACCCTCCAGGCTCACTGCCTTCCATCCATTCCCACACCACAGCCACTCAGGGAATCTGTCCAATTTGCAGCTCTGATCATGCCCCTGCCTGTTTCTGAGCTCTCTGTGGCTCCCCATTTGGTGCTGAAGATTCCACCTCCTTGAGCGTATCAAGGCCCTGTGACCGGGACCCCCGTGTCGCTCCAGCCTCATCCCCTGGCCCCACACAGCTTCTCCCTGAAGTGTGTGGAGCTCCCTGAACCCATGGCTCCCCTCCTTGTCCCAGCTCTCTGCTCTGGCTATCTATCTGCCTAGACTATTACCACCTCCACCCAACCCCCACCCCTCCACCCTTCCACCTCCATACCACCCCCCCATCTTTACTTGACTGTGCATGAATCAGCCGTCACTCAGCTCAGGTGTCTTCTCCCTCAGGAAGGCTCTTCTCTCTCTGTGGTTGAGGCAGACGAGCTGCCCCTAAGGTTGATTATCTGGTTCTGCACCCATCTTCTCGCCGAAGTGAAGAGCTCCCTGAGCAGTGCTCGGCGCCTGAACAGTGTGAGCGCTCAGGAACGTCTGCTTTCAAACAACAGCCAAGCCTTTGGCAAGAACTTAGAGTAACCAGACCCAGATTTGTGCTTCTGAAGTTACACTGGAATAATCGCTGTGGGGAGATCAGCAAAGGACAAGAATAGGGCTCCCTCTGCAGCATTCCCTTGGGAAAAGGTGGGCAGAGCGGGCAGTGAAGAACCTTTCTAGTACAAGACAAGAGTCCCTACAAGGAAGTCCTGTCAAGAGATCCAGGCAGCACCAGAGAGGCCTGGCTGTCCCAGGCACTGGGCTGGGGTCCATGCCAGAGGGGGCAGGCAAGGACTGTCAGGAGGAAAGCAGGATCCCAGGAATCCGAGGAAGGTCCAAGCGAGAAAGCAGGCACCAGAACTGGGTCCGGGAAAAGGCAGAGCCAAGACCCAAACTCAGCCACAGAGACACCGCCGAGTCCCAGAAGGCTGTCCACATCTTCCAGTCTGACTCTCTACCATTAGGATAGGAAGGCTGTGGGGAGAGGCCGCTCTTAACCTTTTTTTAAAAGGAAACAGGCAGGGCTCTGGTCCCAAACCCTGTTCCAGTGTGATCTGTGAGCATGTTCTGCTCAAGCCCAGCTGTCCAGAGCGTGTCACTCACCAGCGCACCCTACTTCATCCCACATGAGTGGATGGAGGTGGTCCTTTGGTGGCACTTAGCCTGCTGTGTCATTGTAGCCGGTCAGATCCATCTCATTCACCGTCTTGTCCCCAAGGCCTGGCCGGTGACTGGACGGTGGTTAGTAAAACAATCGTTGAATGAGCAACACGCATGTGATCGTTTGTCTTATTCGAATGTTCGCTTGCATTCCAATTAGGCAGACTATGAATACACCACAGTGGTACTCAAGACTTGATTCTGTGGCCAGCAACATCCAAGTCATCTGGGAACCTCTTAGAAATGCAAACCCACAGGGCCCACCCCGGTCCACACCATCAGAAACTCTGGGGGTGGGGCCCAGCAATCTGGCTTTAATAAACCCTCCTGGTGGTTCTCATGTTCCTCCAAGTTTGAGAACCACTGGACAACCATCTAATGAGCCCTCAGAGGAGAGAACACGCTCCAGGATTCTGAAGGTAATAGGGCTCTGTGGTATTGGGGACGTCAGCGGCCTGCGGAAACTGCTAGGAGTATGCCTGCAGAGGGCTTGGGGGTGTTTCCACTCTTGGGGGCTGTAACTTCAAGCAGTCAAGCTGAGTGTATTCTCCAAAGCGGGGGTATTATAAAACCAAGCTCCACGGATGAAGGTGTCACTGAAGACGAGGACTTGGGAGGGAAACCATGACTCTCTCGGCGAATAACTTGAAGACGAACTTGCAGAGCGACTGTAAGGAAAACCAGGTACACTGAAAGTTCATTGGGGGACCGGGGTAAGAGGCAGTGTGGTGGGGAGGGGGCTCCGTTCAGGGGCGGGTACAGGGAGCAAGTCCTTTCAGTGCTGTGTGCTGTCCTTT
>CAUYQG010111890.1:0-15043 GCA_963574415.1 Tarsius wallacei | reverse complement strand
TTATAATTATGTGCAATAATTGTAATGTTAATGGGCTGCTTCTGGCTTTTACCCCTGAGACACTTGACACAACTTTTTGTAGCTGTAGTTCTGGTTTCTGTATACACGGGAGCAATCTGTTTTTGTTGCTGTGCCTTATTCACCTGAAACTCCCAGATTAAAGTACATCATATCAACTTTTAAAAAGTTACCCCTGTAGTCACCTTTTCGGTGGTGTTTTTCATAGTTGTTGCCAAATGAATGAGGCTGTTTTTATAGGGATTTGCACTGACAAGCTGAAAATGGCACATGAATTACTTCCCTCTGACCTCTGGAAAAGGAATGTTGAGATCGGAACCTCTCTGCCTGAGCCAGCCTGTTTCTTGCCTGACTCCCTCCCTGCTGCTTGTGTCTGCTGGCTCCCGAGTTCTCAGGCTCTCATTCCTGCATGCTTCCGGAATCTGGTTTTGTCCTTCACACCCCCTCCTTAACCCACTCTTCTTCCACATCAGCCTGTCGACTCTTCTCAGTGTGCCTTGGCTGTCCCAAATCCTGTTTCCTCTTTCCTGTGGTCTTGGTTACATTCCTAGTGTCTAGTTCTTTTACTTCTGTTCCAGAGTTGCAGAGCACGAATGGACTTTTTACAAATTCGCATGCTCAAAATTCAACTGGTTCATTGCTGTGTGGTCAGATGAGTGGTGGCAGAGAAATGTGTATTCTGTTGGTTGATTGTTTGGTGATGCTGCTTGAGTGCTGTGTTGAGAAGGATCCTGAGGTCTGTTCCGGGTCGTTGTTTGATTGATTAGTGATGTGTGCTGGGACCCTGGGGGCTTGTGTCTGGTGGGTTTGCCTCTGGTGGAGTGGAAGCTGTGTGGATTTGCAGTCTGACAGGTGTGAGGTTGAACTGCAGCAGAGGTAAATGCCTCTGAAATGCAGTTTTCTCATTTGTAAAATGGAAACCATGTGAATATTTTTCATAGAACTCCAAATGAGATGTCTGGTAAGGGCATATGGCAAGTCCTCCTGTCCATCCCCCAAGACACTTTTTTGCTTACTCTCTGAGTTGTTAGAGTCTCCAGTGGTGTCATCTTATTCCATATGCTGCCTTCTTCATCCTGCAGCTTCGCATGACATTGGAAGCAGGGTGTATCTTCTGCTCACAGGGTGTGTCCTATGCGTTCTTATGGGAAGTCAGTTCTCCAGTTATATGTATGAACTTGACATTCGGAAGGTGGAGACCCAGGGAGGTTGAGAGATCGCAGGCACTGGAGTTTTCTCTTGGCAACATGGTCATGGACTTGAGCGGTGGTGTCCACGTTCCGGTTTCTTGGGCGTTGATGGGTCGATGAATGACCAAGGCAATGGCAAGACTCTGTGTCCCAACTGAATGGGTATCATGTCACGGTGGCAGGGGTGGACACGGGGTTGATACCTGGAATGGACAGGGGTTGTGTGGCCTGCCCCTGGCTCCAGTTACAACTCCTGAATGGTGGGGCAAGCTCGCCGTCCCGTCCCAGGCGCCTCTGCTGGAAATTCTCTGTGTGGCTTCTGGTTGGTATGGTATGGGGCAACGGAGAAAGAGCTTACAGGCAAACCCAATAGTCAGGGAAGCCAGGAAGGGTGGGCATGGGGAGCATGGCAGGCTCTTCTGGCATGAGCCTCTTTGCTTGCTTGGCCTGGCTTCTTCAGTGTCATGTCTTTATTCTGCATCGTGAGTGTCCAGAGCACCTCAGTGCCGTGACAGTCCCCAGCATGACCGTAACACAGTGACTAGGCAGCCTGCTTCGGCCTTCCTTCAGCAAAAGTCAGGTGTTGAATAGTGTTACTTTTAGTAGTGTTTTGTCTTCTGAGAGACAGAAGGGTCTTAGGACTCTTGGATTTACAGGAAAACTGAAGAGAGTTCTCATAGACCTTGTTCCCCGTGTATCCCTGCTCCCCCATTTCTGCTATTGCTCTATCTTGCATGAGTGACTACCTGCTTTATACTCAGGAGCCTATGTCGACATGTTGTTGTGACTCATGGCCGCAGTTGACATTAAGGCTCCCTCTTGGCATTCTGTGGGCTTGGGTATAAGGGTAAAGCAGGGACTTGAAAAGAAACTGTTACATGGCAGCCCTATTGACAGTAGGTAAATGTGGAAGCTCCCAGGGCTCCCTGGATGGGAGCAGATTACACAGCGTGATCCATCTGCATGCAGGAATCTTCTTCAGACACAAGGAATCCTGACTCAGGTGCCTGACGTGCCACAACACAGGTGGGCTTTGAGCACAGTGTTCCTGGTGGAGTGAGCCCATCACAGGATATATACTGTGTGGCTCCACTTGCCTGGGGCACCAGAGTGGTCAGATTCAGAGAGACAGGAGGTAGAGGTGGGCACTGGAGGAGTCGGGGCATGGAGCTGCTGTTTATTGGAAATGGGGTTTTAGCTCAGGAAGACGGAAAACTCTGGAGATGGAGGGCGGTGGTGGTTGCATCACAGTGTGACTGCCCTTAATACCACTGTACTTGCAAATGGCTAAGATGGTGAACTTATGGTCTGTGGTGTTCATGAGTGGGGAGGGGGCTCCAGGCCGTGCAGGAGATGGACCACAGGCTCTCCCCTGGGGCTTTCGTCGCCAGTGTTCCTCAATTCCTGTCTCCTGGGAGGTGGCAGGGAGACCACACTTGGGTCTGGAGGTGTATTACTGCTGGCAGAGGCTCTGGGAACCCACGGCGGCAAGTCAGTGCCCACCTGCGATGAGGAACACTCCTCGGATCGGCAGCAGGCGGTGCATGTGGCCTCTTCGATCCTGAGCTGACCCGCCCTCACATGGGCAGGCCAGCATGCTGCCATCTGAACCACGCTAGCCCTCACGCTAGCGTGAACACTCACGGCCATGGCAGAAAGGCTAAAGTGCCGGGAGTGAGCGCCTAGGCCTCTGGGGTCAGCAGCAGCAGGCAGCCGTCACCATCCGAAGACTGTGGGGACAAGGGAGGAGGCGGGGTCACCAGGAGGAAGAGCCTGCAGGTTCCACTTGCGGTGCTGCCCCCGGTGCCTTTGAGGCTGCAGGTGGGGGCAGCTGGCGGGGATGGGTATTGGCTCAGAGCCCAGCCAGGCTCCACGCAGGGGTGAAGTCCCAGCCGGACAGGGGTGGTGGAGTCTATCCTCTGCCAGAGGAAGCTGGAATGTGGGGTGCTCGTTCCGACCCCCATGCTCTGAATCCCACCCTCTGCCTGCAGGTTGTGAGGCAGAGTCCTGGTGACTTACTTTGTGCTCACCCGCGAGGTTTGAGGAGAGAGGCTTGCCTGCATCTTTCTGGCCTTCTTCTCAGGAAGTGGTCTGGGTGCCTCTGAGGGAGGTCTGAGCCTTGGGAGCTGTGTTGGTGTTTCTGTGGCCTCTTCTTTTCTGTGCTCCTCATCCCGATATCTCTCCCAGCATGTGGACTCTGGGGGCAGGGTGAGGCCCTCTGCCTCTACAGCAAGTCTTCTGGGTTGATAGGAACCATGGATCTTCATCCTTCAGGGAGGCTTGGACTCTCAGGAATGCTGGTACTAGGAACGAGTTCTATTTGTCCTGAGACCCATGGAACTTGCGTGACACTGTGAATTCCTAAACCCCCACTTGGACACCAGGGCTTGGTCGATAGCTGGGCGGTGTGTGCCCTGGTGGCTCCAGGACCTCATGTGTCCTCCTGCATCTTCTGGGCTGACCCTTTCTCTTCCAAGGCCCTGGACTCCTCGCATCCCTAGGCGAGTTTAATGTGTTATACAAATAGTCTGGCTGCTGCTTTTAAGCATTTTCTGTGAAATTACCTAGTTTAAAAATCACTCTGAATGAAAACTTAGCTTTTCCCGTATTTAGACATGATATACATATATAGACATGCACACACACATATATATATATTTAGCTAAATGTAATTATTGGCTTAAATGTTGAAAACATTTGCTGTTCACAATAATTGAACTGAGCTTTAAGTTGACTTTAAACTTATTCATTTCCATTAATGGGGTCAGTGTTTCACAGAACATTTCCTTTTTCCATTAGTTTTGATTTTCTATCATAGAACCATATCTTTTATATTTATTAGGTTTTATCTGTTTGACATGAGGGAATAAACTTTCCATAGAAATGGCCGCTTCCAAAGCTGAAAGTTAAAGTAACATAGAATGAGAGCAGGTTATTGACAAATGAAATTAAACCTGACTATTTCGATGTCCAAGGCAGTTGATCACCAGGAGGTCCCAAGAAGGCAGCGCCCATTTCTTACACTAGTGATGTGGGGGGGACTCAGGTGGTGCTGGCTGGACAGTGCAGGCTGTGTGACACCCTGTGCTTACAGTGTGACGTGTCCAGGCTCCTGTGATGTTCTGCTCCCTTTGTTCCCCCGCATGGTCCAGCAGGGCCTTTCTCTACTTTTGTCCCATCCTGGGAAAGCATCGATGGAGCCTGAGTGTGACAGAGCTTGAGCGGAATCTGGCTGTGTTATGGCAGGGCGTGTTCTGCGGCTGTGTGTTGTGATGGGGTGGGTTCACGTGGCTGTGTGTTGCAGCAGGGTGTGTTCTCTTGGCTGTGCGTTTTGATGGGGTATGTTCTGTGGCTGTGTGTTGCGATGGGGTGTGTTCACACGGCTGTGTGTTGTTATAGATGTGTTCCTGCGGCTGTGTGTTGATGGGGAGTATTCACATGTCTGTGTGTTGCAGTGTGTTCATGCGGGCTCTTTCTTCCTGGTTGACCTGTGTTCCTGGAGCCTGACGTTGGTGACAGGTGGGCAGGATGGCCCTTGAGCTGTGCACGGTGAGTGACGGGAGGGCATCCTGCATCAGTCACCAGTTTCATGGCATCAGCTGCCTTTCCCGTGGGAGGTGGTCAGGTTGCACCTGTCTGCTCGGGCCTGGCAGTTTGTTAGTTTGACCTTTGTGACACGATGTCACTTAGGCAGACACCGTGTTATTTACACCATAGACTCCATTTGTGTTGGTAGTGACCCCCTGCAGCGGGGTGAGCTGGCATCTCTCACTCATAGCTGCTGTGAGGTGCAGCATGAGGCCTGTGTTGAGGGGGCCTGTGTGTTGAGGGGGCCCATGTGTCAGGGACTCTGTGCATAGAGGGGGCCCGCATTGAGCATGTCCAGCAGTGCCGGGTGCTGCCCAGCTGGGGGTCTGTTTCAGGGTGGCTTCCTTTCCCACTGACTTCTGTGTTTCTGGAAATAGATTTCTACACAATGGTCATCTGTAACTGAGCAAGCTTCTGGACCGCAGCATGCAGCCAGCCCTTTCCACAGTGCTGTGCCTGCAGGGAAGGAGGCGCCCTTCCCAGGGTGTGCCCTGTCATTGTGTGTGCAGTGGAGGGGACTCTGGTCCCAGAGACAGGTGTCTTCACGATGCATCTTGCCACTGTTGGCCATCTGGGGAGGGGAGCCACATGGAGGTGCCAGGTGTTGGAGTGTGCCGTCCAGCAGGACAGTCCCTGGGGCCTGTGTATTGGACATGGAATGTTGCTGCTGATGCCAAGAATGTGCTCAGAGGATGGCTGACCACGTAGAGGGCTTCAGAGAGGAACATCAGGGAAGGGAGGATGGCATCACACTTGCAAGAGGGCTGGCCAGCCATGGGGGAGGGGGGCAAGACTCATGTGCCTTTCCCCTAGACGTTGGATGCCAGCTCTGCACGCGTAGCTTCTGTTTCCCATGTCCCCTTGGCATTCACCTCAGTGACACTGGCTGCTCCCAGGCAGTGAGTTCCAGGCGTGTCCCCTCCGGATCCCACATTTGCCATCATGGACATCACATGACATGTGATTGCCACACCAGTATGTGGTAATTGCTTAAGAAACCAAAACATTGAACTGGAAGGCATGGTGCAGTGGTGCTCTCCTGTGTGCTCAGGCCGTGAAGTCCACAGCTGTCAGCCAAGGTCACTGCTGGGACAGCCACTCTGGCTTCAGCCCCACTCTGCCAGCACCACCCCAGCCCTGGGGCATTTTGAAGCACGTTTTGGGTATCTTGTCATTGAATCTGAATGTGTCAAGTATGTTGACTCCTGGACAGCATGGGTTGGACTGCAGGGCCCGCTCACTTCTGTGAGGATTTCCTCCCGCCTCTGCTCCCTGGACAGCAGGAGCAGTGTGCGTGGAAGGGAGAATTCTACATATTAATTGACTTGACCTAGTATCCTTTCTAGTAAAACTCCTGAGGAAACAGGAATGGGTGGCGCTTGCTTGGTGTGATAGCCTGCATTGCTTCAGTCTTGAAAGCTGCATCGTCAGCAACTTGGCTGAGTCGTCCCCCTGGGCAGGACCAAGGCCCGGATGCCCAGCTTAGCATCGTCTCAGTCACTGAGGCAGGAGTATGAGGGGAAATGGCAAAACTACCTTGTCAGGAACTCTGAGAATCAAGGCAAGATGAGCTCAAACAGATCTGCAGACTCAGGGCAGGGCTCAGCATGGACTTGCAAATATGGTATGCATGAGTGACGAGTAGCCAGGCAGAAGGAATGGTGGGTGAGGAAGCCCTGTGCACGACGGCAACAAATGGGAACACACTTGGGAAAGGCCTCCCAGATAACGCAGGCTATCATGACCTGGGTAAGCCGGGGGCAAGCCAGGGGCACATGGCTGGTGTGACAGCTGGTATGCGGTAGCATCCGGTGCTGTGTAAATCCGTGACATTGGTATTGTGTTGACTGAGGTCATGGTGGGAATCGTCTCATGAAATGGGCGTTGGAGCCTGCAGGGGGACGGGCCCACAAGGAACTTGTGCTCTCAAGGAGTTGGTAGAGTGTGTGCTTGTGTGCACATGTGTGTAGGGGAGGAGGCCACAGGACGGAGCAGGGCAGGGTTGCACATGGAGAACCAGGTGAGGGCTGAGGAGATGACTTGTGCTATTGAGATTCCTGCGGCGTGTCTGTCAGTTTGGACTTGTATTCAAGTGAAGAGAGTGTGTGTGCAGACCCGTGTGAACTCCATCGTATGGCTTGGAGGCCTGCAGTGCTGGTGTTTAAACGGAGGACTCATGCCGGCAGCCCATGGGCCCAGGGATGGGGTTGTCCGCGTGGACGGCGTGGAGCCAGCGGTGCTGGGACCTGTGTGTGAGGCTTTCTCCTATGTTCCAGGTGAACGAGAACTTTGCCATCGACCTGATAGCCGAGCAGCCTGTGAGCCAGGTGGAGAGCCGAGTGATCGCATGTGACGGCGGCGGGGGAGCCCTCGGCCACCCGAAGGTGTACATCAACTTGGTGCGTGGCTGCTACTCCCGCGGCGAATATAGAAGGCAGCGTGTCATCCCTGTGCTGCCTCACTCTGGGCCCCATTTCTTCTGTTCTCTCTGCCCCTGCTCCCGAGGCACCCTTCAGTGTCCACACTGCTGTGGGCTCCGCCACATGACCACACTGCAGGCCTCGCCAGTCCTGCTTGGCTGAGCTGGGGGTGCCGTGCTTGGCTGGTGGCCTTGACTGTCTCGTCCCTCTTACCCACGGGTGTCTGTCTCTCCTCTCTGGGCTGGCCTTGTTTGGGTCCTTATCTTGCTCAGCCTGGGCTGCCCTGCAGAGTGCCGCAGACCTGGTGGTGTAAACAAGGTGTGAACTCTCCCACAGTGCTGGAGACTGGGAGTCCAAGGTCAGGGCGCTACTGGACTGGGTCCTTCTGAGGCCTCTCTGGCATATGGACACCATCTCCTCCCTGTGACAACCCCCCACCCCCATTGTCCCTCTTTATGTCTGTGTCCTCGTCTACTCCTCTTATGAAGACACCAGGCAGATCGGATCAGGGCCCCCCCATGTGACCTCATGTAACCCTAAGTCCTTAAAGGCCACATCTGAGTTTTGGGGTTAACATATGACTTGGGGGACCTGGCTTATTTCATAACATTCCCTGTCATCTTCTGTGCCTGTTGATATCTCGTGTGCAAGCCCAGAGAGGGCAAGCCATGGATGAGGATGATGTGCTCACGAGGTCACGGCTGAGCCCGTCATGTGGGCAGCTGCGGCTCCCAGTGTCCTCCCAGGCACAGTTGTGGCTTGGTGGGCCTTTTCTTCATTAGAGCTGACTTGACTAAAAGCTGTTCTGTCTCAGTGCTTGTCCTGAAAAGGGATCCTTGGAGCAGGCATAAGCTGTTGAGCAGCGCAGAGCAGGGCCGGCCACTGCGTGCTGTCCTGGACCCCACCCCGTGGGCTCAGGCGGTGTGCCTCAGCCCCACTCACTCCCGCCCGCCCACCCACTCCAGGCAGGTGATACGTGGATGGGGTCAGAGCTGCTGTGCCGACGGTGGTGTCCCTGGCCGTCCCGTGGGGTGGCTGCGTGTCCCGGGTGGGCACCTGAGGCTGGGGCTGCCGTCTGCCACCCATGGCTCCCACCAGGTTCGTGGTCACAGCTGTCAGCTCCGTAGTGACCTCATGTTTTCCTGGCGTTCCTGGTCGACAGTGTCTTTCCGGTTGTATGCTTGCTTTCTCAGTGCACGCTGTCCAGATGCTAGATTTGAAGGAGAATATGGAAGTATGAGGGCATTCCTTTTGCGTTTTTCAGGACAAAGAGACCAAGACTGGGACGTGTGGCTACTGTGGGCTCCAGTTCACACAGCACCACCACTAGCGTGAGTGCCTGTGGCCTGCGGCGTGCGTGGCTCCGTGGGGAGGATGAGCGTGTGGCAACCCTGGCTCTGGGAAGGATGTCCTGGTGTTCCTTGTGCTGAATAAAGGGTGTTGTAGTCACAGTTGACGGTCCGTGTGTTTCTTTCATAAAAGGAGCTTCTGAAAGTGAGCATTCATGCACACACGCGCATCGAAGTAGCATTCCTGCAGAGTGCAGCGTGTGTTGAGCTGCCCCCATAGGCTGGCGTGTGCCGGATGCTTCTACCACGTCTCCTCATCCATGAGACCATGTGGGCGGCTGAGAACCTGGAGGATTGAGAGAGACAGGTTGGTTCAGAGAGCTGAGTACCTGGTGAGGTCGCATGGCAGGGGGAGGGCCCAAGCCTGTGGTTTGACTACAAGGTTGGATCCTTCCTGCAGCTCCTGTGAGTGACTTTCCTCCGTCATCTCCTGGTGTTGAAGTCCCGTATCTGAGACCCAATTTGAAGGTATTGAAAGCCGCACACTGGCCACACTAGGGATAGTCCTGAAAGCCTCCCACTGGCCACAGTAAGGACAGTCCCGAAAGCCACACACCGGCCACAGTGAGGACAGTCCGTGTGTTTATAGGAGTGAGGATTATAATGTAGCATTACACAAGAATGGAGGTGGAATTGTGAGGGAAGAGAAGAGGGGCTTGTTGGAATGACTGGGCATCCTGGCAGGCAGGTGGGTGAGTTCCAAAGGGCGGGGCAGAAGGGGCAACCATTCAGGGGACAGAGAGCCTGGTGTCCCCAGATGAGGTCTTCAGACGGCACACTGGGCTCCTAGCACAGTGGGTGAGGAGACACGGCAGGGTACATTCCCGTTAAAGAAGAGGTCTCTGAAGCTTAGAGAAAAGAAAACTTCCAAGCTTCTGGATGACAGAGTGAATGGAAGAGTCATCTGAATGGCCTTGTGCTCTTGTCTCTGGTTCTGGGAGCATTAGCCGGTATCAATCTGGAGCCCTCTGAATCCTGTGTGTGGCCAGTCAAGTTCACGCGTCCTGAAGCAGCACACAGGTTCCCCAGGGGACCCCAGCACAGCCCTCTGCGGAGTAGGAACCAGTTCCCACTGCGTGGCTGGGAGTGCAGGTGAGGCCTCCCTCCTACACGGTGAGGGAAAGCCATCATCCAGTCCTCGGTGCTGAGACGCTCACACAAGTCTGGGGGGCGTGGGGAAAACAAGGAGGCATAGGGACCCAGGTGGTCTCCCAGGCCAGGAGTGGGGGTAGAAGTGGAAGCATCTGAGGTGTGGGGACCCAGGGGGTCTCCCGGGTCGGGGGTAGGAGTGGAAATGAATGAGGTGTGGGGACCCAGGGAGTCTCCCAGGTCAGGGGTGGGGGTGGAAGGGTCTGAGGTGCGGGGACCCAGGGGTCTCCTGGCTCAGGAATGGAGGTGGGGGGGAAGTGTCTGAGGTGCGGGGACCCAGGTAGTCTCCTGGGTCGGGAGTGGGATGGGAAGCATCTGAAGCTCCCCTCTTGAAGTGGCCTGGCAACAGGGCAGAAGGGGACTTGGCCGGGGAACAGGCGCCACTTGGATTTGACCTGGCTCTGAGCTGTGCCCCTGAGGATCCAGCTGGGGAAAATGACCCTGGCAGGGATTGAAAGTGGGCACACAAAAAGTAAGCAAGAGCTGGAAAGGCAGCCGCAGAGAGGCTGGAGTGGGAGGGGAAGGCTGGCGCTTGGGTGGGGAGGGCTTGGAGCCCAGGGCAGAGCCAGCCCTGGGAGCCATGGGTGAGGGTGAGGGTGGCATAAGGGCCCTTCTGTCTCTCCTCTGTTGTGACTGTGAATGCACATGGGCCCTGAGTTTTACCCAACGCTTTTTCTTCGTCTTTTGGGATGCCGTGCTTTCTCCCTTTAAATATGTTGATGGTAGTGAGTGATCCTGGCTCTCCAGAAGGCAGATCCTCGAGGCTGTTCCAAGCAGACCTGATTGCTCTTGGTGTGGTCCCCACTTTTGTGGTCGGGGATAGTAGGGGTGCCTGAGTGTAGGAACAAGGCTTGCTTTTAGTTTCCCCCTAAATACCGTTCTCAGGTCTTAGCATCAGTGCTGAGCTGGGAATCGTTTCACGTTTTCCGTTCTCTGAAAGATCAGGTGTAAGATTGGGGTTTCTGTTTCTTGTAGGTGGAACTCGCAGGAAAGTCATCGGGCCTGGGATCGTTATGGGAACATTGGCAACTGGAGATTTAATCTTCTGTGGGAGTCACAGGGCATCCAGAGTTCTTTTGTAGGTTGTATCTTTTTCTGAAACTTGGACCATTTTATCCAAATTTTCAAAATTCCTGGCATGAAGACATTTAGAACATTCTCTTGAGATCTTCATAGCATCTCTAGTGTCTGTAGTGATGTCCCTCTCCCTTTCTAATGGTTATGCATGCCTTTGTCTTCCTGGCCAAGTCTCACCAGAGGTTTGTCACTTTCGCTGGTGTTTCTATGTGACCTCCAGCTTACTGATCTACTCTTGGACTTTTGGTTTCTGTGTAATTTCTGCTCTGTTCAGTTTCTATGTTCTTGCTGTTTATTTTGCTATTCTTTTCCTAACTTCCTGAGGTGGATAATTTATTTTCTTAATTCTCAACTTTTTTGCTTTCATATGAATCTAATGCTACAGATTCCCCTCTGACCTCTGCGTAAGCTACAGTCCCCCTAACTTTGGTAGGTTGTATTTTCATTACCATTCAGTTCTAAGCATTATCGAAAAGTGTATTTACTAATGATCAAATGTATGGCATTTCTAATTATCTTTTGTGCTAATTGTATTGAAGTTTGAGACCATCCTTTTTATACTTTCAGCCCCTTGGACTCTGTCCAGACTAGCCTTGTGGTCCATTACACAGCCGACTTCCAGAAACATCTTTTGTGTGCTCAGAGCGTGGTGTCCTCAGGTTTTGAGCTGTGTACCTGGGGCTGAGAGATCCTGCGGTGGAATGGTGTGCTTCTTCAAGTTTCTCACCCTGTTCTTCCGTCTCTCTTTAGGGGACTGCCTTGGATGCTCTGCTACTGGATTCCTGCAACTTAAAGTGGCTTCACCTTTCCTGGGCACCGAGCCTTTTAAATCATGAGGCAATGATTTTCATCTTTCCTAGAACAGTTTTGCTCGCCCTGAAGGTGGCTGCACCCATCTGGCTTAGTTACACCCATTGAGTCCTTGTACCTTCCACATGAACATAGTCTTACAAACAGAATAGAGGGGCTTTTGCCACCCAGTACACAGTTCTCCTGCCTGGAGATTTTAGTCTGCTTCTGTTTAGGGTACTTCCGACCTGTTTCAGTTTAAGGCCGCCATGCCGTTCTGTCCTGTTAGACACAACTGTTCCACACTTATGTTTCCTCTTTGCTTGGAAGAATAGTTTTATTATTCCCTTTTCCCCCTAATACTTTGGAAGTTAATTTTGCTTCAAAATGAAAGGTCACATGCGAACTGGGGAACTGTTGGTAACTCACATAATTAGAGAAAATTCCTGACTTACCCAAATCAACATAAAGAAGATAGCTGACTTTGAGGGAAATGGGAAAAGGCAGAAGCAGACTTCATGAAAGAAGAAACCCACAGGCCAGGGGCGTGTGAAGACAGTGTCGAGTCTCTGGTTTGTGGATGCCAGGCTGGGCAGAACAGCATAGGGGGTGGCTCTGTATGCCGGGGTGGGGGCCGGCTGTGCACCTGGGTGTGGACAGAGAGCCCGGTGCCTTGGGGTCTTCACATTGGAAAGGTATCCCTGGGAGTTGATGGCCAAGTGTGAAGCATCACACACAGTGATGCTCATAAAAGGACTGTGAATGTAAGCAAATTATTATTATTGTGATTATTTTAAAAGCAGGATTTATTGAGAGGACAGAAAAGCTCCCACAGTCAGAGGGGACCTGAGGGGATTGCCCTAGGCAAATTATTAACAGGACCGGCACGTGGCTTAGATTTTCCTTCTATTGAATTCAGTGAGATAGTATAGACCTGTTAGAAGTAATGATACGGATCAGCATTTGTGGGCATGGACTGTGTCGTGTTAGGAAAGCAGTGGTAGAGGCACCCTGTGGACTGGTCACGTCAGCAGCTGAGTCTGTCACCTGCCGGAGTGGTCACGTGTGAAGAAGAGGTTCACCCAGCATGGGCGAGGCCGTTCGTGAGATGCATGTAGCTTTTTCTAGCCTTTCTGTATTTTTTGAGATCATTGTGAGTATTTTCTGTATAAAGCCTGCATGGGAAATAAGACTCTTCTCGGTGTCATGGACTGGGGACCTCAGGGAAGACAAAGCCAATGTGATGCACGGCATGCACCGGCTTCAACTTCCTGCTATTTGCAAAACCTCGACTGCTGAGTTCACATCGTGGCATTTGAGTTCTCCCTTTTCACCTCCGTCCTCCGGTCTCTTCACAGAAACCACGTGTCCTGGACAGTCTGAGCAGAGTCAGGCGGCCGCTGTAGGTACCAACTGCCCTGATGGGGTGATGAGATTCCTGCCGGGTCGGCTGCCAGCCCTCCCAGCCTGAGCATCCCACTCCCCCACCTGGAGGTGGAGGGCACATCTATGTTTTCTGCAATGCTGTGGACTTCCCCCAGGGAATGGGGTGCTGCAGCCGCTCTGGCCCTTAGCCCCCCTCTCCTTTCCTGGCCTGCCTTTACTTACCCATGTCGCCTTTGCCTCCACCACGCCCCTTTCCCTCTGCATGGCTCTTGGACGTTGGAGTCATGTCCCAGCGGTCCTCGTCTTCACATGAAGTCATAGAAGGTGAAACCTTCTATGAAAGCAACTCCAGGCCTCCTCCCCGCCAGGGTGGGGGTGCGGGTGCTGGAGGAGGCTTTGGCGGGGAAGGGCAGCCACTCACCCTTGGTCCATGGGCACTTGTGGTGACCACCACAGCTGCTCACCCTCGTACCATGGGCACTCGTGGTACTGCAGTTGAGAGCCAACCCGTGGTACGTCACAACTTCACAGTTGTGAGCTGGCTTCCGGCACCAGCCTTTCTGCAGGGCCCACATGTTCTGAGGCTGTCTCTGTTTCAACTGGGGCAGACACCCATGGCTGGCCTGGTGGGCCCTGCTGTGGCCATGAAGCTCCTTTAACCCTCCCATCTTTATCCACATGGTTCTGAGAGGGGGCCACCACCAGGCCTAGCATCACTGGGTTGGGTGCCTGTTTGGGCTTTTATATATATATTTTTGGAGTTGGAGTCTTACTCCATCACCCTGGCTGGAGTGCAGTGGCACACTTATGGCCACCACAGCCTCGACCTGCTGGGCTCAGGTGATCCTTCCACTTCAGCCTTCCAAGTAGCTGGAACTACAGGCACGCACCACCACGCCCAGCTAATTTTTTGATTTACTGTAGAGATGAGGTCTTGCCAAGTTGCCTGGGCTAGTCTCGATCCCCTGGGCTCGCAATCCTCTCGCTTTCACCTCCCAAAGTGCTGGGATGACAGATAAAAGCCACTGTGCCTGGCCTGTTCGGGGTTCTAAATGTGTATGAATCACCCAGTCTAGTGGAGGGGAGTGTTAGGATCATTCTGGTCCTGCAGCAAGACCATGGTTTCAGCAGCCGTTGGCATTGTAGACATCAGAAACCTTGGCATAAGAGTATCTGGAAGACACACTGATTCTGAGGGTGCCCTAACAAACTGCCACAGACTGGGTGGCTTCAGATGACAACTCCATTCTCTGACAAGCCTGAAGTCTATGGTCAAGGTATTGGAGGACCACACTTCCTCCGAAGGCTCCAAGGAGGCCATTCCAAGCCTCTCTCCCTGCTTGGGGCAGGCACTGGGCCTCCTGGGCCCTCCTGGGCCCACCCTGGCCAGTGGCTGCATCGCTCCAGACTCACCTCTGTCTTCCCATGGCCTTTCTTCCCTCATGTCTCTGTTCATGTGGCCTTCTTTCCCCCATGTCTCTGTTCACGTGTCCTTCCTTGCCCCATGACTGTTCATGTGGCCTTACTTCCCCTGTGTCTGTGTCCACGTGGCCTTCCTTCCCTTGTGTCTCTGTTCACGTGGCATTCCTTCCCTTGTGTCTCTGTTCACACACCTTTCCTTTCCTCAAGTCTTTGTTTGCGTGGCCTTTCTTCTCCCGTGTCTCTGTTTATGCGGCCTTTGTTTCTTTGTGTCTCTGTTCAAGTGGCTTTCCTTCCCCTATGACTGTTCTCGTGGCCTTTCTTCCCTCATGTCTCTGTTCATGTGGCCTTCCTTCCCCCATGACTGTTCACGTGTCCTTCCTTCCCTTGTGTCTCTGTTCACGTGACCTTCCGTCCCCCATGTCTCTGTTCGCATGGCCTTCCCTTGTGCCTCTTTTCACATGGGCTTCCTTCTCCTGTGTCTCTGTTCATGTGGCCTTCTGACAGACACCAGTCATTGGATCTGGGACCCACCCTAATCTTGGTAATGCCATCTACCGAGTCACCATTTCTAAATACGGTCACGTTCTGAGACATGGGGGAAAGAAGGCCACATGAACAGAGACATGAGGGAAGAAAGGCCATGGGAAGACAGAGG
>CAUYQG010111889.1:0-14234 GCA_963574415.1 Tarsius wallacei | reverse complement strand
TCCCGGCCCGCGCCCCCGCCAACCTCTCGTTTTTCTAGCGTGCCTTCTGCCTGGTGCACTTACTGGGACTCGGCTGGGCTGGCTCAGTTAACCCCTCCCTGCCCAGAGGACGCTCAGCGTGGCTCCAGCGGGGAGCAGAGTGTGCCTGATAGAGGAGGAAGCCTCAGCCTCCAGGCCTCTTGTGGCTCTACAACAGTAGAGGGGCCAGAGCAATCTGTTTTCCAGAGGGCTCATGGGCACTCGGTGGGAAGCCTCCTGATCCCTGAGTGAGAGGCAAGGGCCTGACCCCCTTACCCAGCCCTGCTGCTTCCTGGCAGTGTGAACTGGGGCAGCTCCCTCCTTGGAAAGCAGGGGCAGTCCCCACAGGGTTCTTGGAGGAACTGCCAGCCTCCTTCAGGTAGAGGGCCAGGGAGGCAACAGGCACCGTGTGTTAGCCTCGGTGAAGGTGCTTGGGATACTGAGAGCTGGGCTTGGGGGCCTCCGTAAAGTCCCTTGGGATGCCAAGAGCCAGGCTCGGGGCATGTTTGTAGAGAAAGCAAGAGCATGCAGCGGGCCCTCAGGTCCCTTCTTCCTCACTGAGCTTACTGACAGGGCAGTGGGCCTTCAGTGTGAGGCGGGAACTGGGGGCTGGAGCTGTGGCTGCCACCAGGAACAGGGGAGATAGAGTCCAGGACCTAAAATGGAGGGTCACTCTCTCAGCCCTGCCTCGTGGGCTCCTTAGGTAACTGCAGGTGGCAGGCGAGGGTGGCGTTTCTGGCAGCCAGGAGTGTGCTCCTGGGGATGGAGGAGGTTGGGAGGAGGCTGAGACCTGCCCTGCAGAACCCCCTGGCCTGGGTCCCACCAGACGTCTGTGTGTTCCTGGCAGCACACAGCCCTCCATATGGCAGTCGCTGGAGTTGGTGGCTGTGCTTGGGAGACCTGAGGCTGCTTCCTAAGCCTCAGGGAGGGGGGAAAGCAAAGTTGAGTGTGTAATTATAGACAGCCCTGCATCAGGCTGGCCCAAACCGGTTCCCTCTATTCCCGGGTGGCTCAGAGCGGTGGGATGGGAAGAATGAAAGCAGAGGCAGCTTGGGAGAGGTCAGTGGGGGAGGGACACCCAGCTGTCACATGCACTGCCACCCAGGCCCTTTAGGAGAGGAGGCCCAGCTAGCTTTTCTGGAGCTTGTGCAGGTGCACAGAGAGAAGACCTGGTTTTCTTCCCTTGGGGAGTCTGAAGTTTTAGTCGGGATGCCACCCTAGATGGGTGACGTGAGCCCACCTGACCTGGGGAGAAATCCCGTAGTGAACCATGTGGAGAGACAGCGTGGTAGAGCAGGGGAGCTGGGGACTTCTTTCTTCCAGGGACCGTTTGCCTGCCAGCAATGTCCTGCATATTAGAACAGGGTGCTCCCTGCACTGTCTCCATCCTGGCTGACCTCTTCCTTGAACTCACCGAGCTTGGCTTCTGTCTCAGGGCCATTGCACATGCTGGGGTTGCTGCCTGGATGCTCTTCCCTCTTTCCACAGCTGGTTCCTTCATCCTCACTGAGAACTGACCCAGGTCTCCTGTCCTCAGAAGCAGCTGTACCTGACCTGCCCCAGAAGGTCCCTCATCCCAGCCCCTGTGCAACCTCATCACGGAAATTGTCATGTTGATTTCCTGTGCATCGAGGCCAGACCTATGTCTTTCGTTTACTGCTATTATCTCCAGTGCCTTGACATTTGTTGCCTGGGTGAATAAGTGTCTGTGTGGATGGTTTCTTCAGGATCTGTCGGTGAAACTTAGTCACTTGGCCCTCTGGGGACTGTGCTCCTGTCTCTAAAGAGGAGGATGGGACTCCAGAGACCGCCTGTCATCCCTGGATTGGCAGTGGCCAGGCCCCGAGTGTGCAGGGGAGGAGGCGGCAGGCCCTGGGTCTGAGCAGGCGCTAATCCCTCTGGCTTTTCCACCCCGTGCTTAGAATCGTTGACCCAGTGTGGTGGGCCCAGCTTAGTCTGAGATCATAGACTTTCAGCCCGGGCAGCTGGTAGGCTTTGTGTTCTGCGTCTGTTCTATCCCACTGAACTGAGACAAACCTGGTCGGGGCTGACTCTGCTCATTGTTGATCTCCCGCTTTGAGCCTCTCAGTGAGATGGGCTGTTTCTGTTCAGCCGGGAGCCTGTGCTTTTCCAGAGAATGTCTGGAGCTGGGGAGGACTTAGTGGCACTCAGCAAGGGAGGGATGAACCGGGGTTCTGTGGGGTGGACAGAACTGTGATTAAGGTCTGTGAGCATGTCCCTTTAAGAGAACATTCCAGAAGAGGTCCTCCTGAGATTTTGTTGCAGCCAGGCCCCTGGGCACCCTTTGGAATTCTTCTCTGCCAGAAGCTTTTGAATGTTCTTACCTCTCCACCAGCAGGAGTGGGTTCTAAAGACATCACTCCAGACGGGGCCCCAGACCCAAGGTGTGGGACTGGCTGGGGTGAGTGGGAGGAGCACACTGCTCAGGACCAGAAGGCAGACAGTACTTGTCATCTAACAAACCTGACCCGGTGTGGCTTGCATTCAGGAGGCTGGGCATGTTGGCCTGCCGACATTGCCATGCCTGGGACAGGGCACTGGTGGCTCTTTCCAGGTGGTTGGTCTCAGTTTTTCCTTCCCATGCTCACCTTATCCTCTGAATCACCTGGGGCCCCCAAACCCTAGTTGTTAAGAATCCCGACTGCAGGCCCCACTCCGACCTACTGAGTGGGATCTCTGGAGTGTGACTGCAGGGCTCAGGTTGATATAATGAGCACCTCAAGTGGTGGGAGGCGTGGGTGGACTGGACAGACTGGGCCTGCAGTGCAGAGGGAGGGGGTCCTCCATCTGCACTCCCAAAATGACCTCAGAGGCCCTTCAGAGCTGTGGTTGGTGTGGTTGAGTTTCCACATGTAGTGCTGGGTCAGCAGACACAGGTTAGAGGTAGGACGGTGAGGGTGATTTGTGTGGCTTTTAGTTGGGAAAATTCCCTCCTTTTCTCTTAAACAAACTAGGCCGGGCACGGTGGCTCATACCTGTAATCCCAGCATTTTGGGAGGCTGAGGTGGGAGGATTGCTTCAACCCAGGAGTTTGAGACCAGCCTGGGCAACGTAGCAAGAACTTACCTCTACAAAAAAATCAAAAAATTTTCTGGGTGTGGTGGCACACACTTTTAAGCCCTGGCTACTTGGAAGACAGAGGCAGAAGGATTTCCTAAGCACAGAAGGTTGAGGCTGTGGTGAGCCATGGTCATGCCACTGCACTCCAGCCTGGGCGGCAGTGAGACCCTGACTCCAAAACAAAACAAAAATCGAAAACCCATCGCTGGTTATGTCAGTGAAGACAGAACCTGAGGTCCATCTGGTGGGACTCTTGTGTGGATTTTATTCTATTAATTCTGTGGAGGGTGGGAGTTTGAACAGTTACAAGAGACCGCAGACCTCATGGGCTAATAATAATAAGCCTGGTTGGGTTCTTAGGACTGGAAGAACAGAAGGAAATGGTGAGACTCACGGTCATGAGGTACTGCGGTCCCCCAAGTCAGGAGGTTCATGATAAACACTTGAGGGTCAAGAAGCCAGAGCGAAACTACCCAGACCGTGGCCTTGGTGTTTTTAAACCCCCACATATCCCCAGGCCCCTGCTAACATGCAGTAAGTTTTTTGAGGGTTGTTTTGCCACTTTAAATAATTTTGTACTGAACATCCTTGTAACTTTCCTGATTAGTTTCTCAGGATAAATTGCTAGAGATGTAATTCATTGCTGGACCACAAGGCCAAGTATAAATCCTACTATTAAAAATACGTATTTTTTCTAGAATAGATAAACTATGCAGATGGTTAAAAAAAAAATTCAGACAGAACTGAACAAGGGCTGCTCGCTGAATAAGTCTGCCTCCCACACCTGGCCCGAGTTTTGCAGACTCTACCTTAGAAAAAACGCTGTTACTAAGTTTTTGTGTATTTGCCCAAAAATATCCTATGTTTATATAAACATGCATGTTCTATTCTTCTCATCCTATTTTTTTAACACAGATGGGAACATTTTTACGTACATCTTTAAATAATTCTTGTATAGCTGTGTTATGACATACCTGCCCCATCCTGGGTTGGTACTGGCACACTCCTAGGGTTGTGAGGTCTTCATTGAACTGCAGTGGGCAAGGCACAGGTCTAGGTTGTTGGGGAAGCAGCTAGGCTGACCTCCCAGAATGCTTTGCGGTCTCCTGGGAAAAAGGAATTTGCAGAGTGCCTGGGACCCAGTGGTCACCCAGCAGCCCAGGCAAGAAGCATCCCAGAGGCTGGGTTTGTGAGGAGGGCAGGAAGTCCCCCACCCCCAGTGAGTACCTTACCCACCTGTCCTGGGGGTAAGCAGTCGTCCACCTGTCCTGGGGGTAAGCAGTTGTCCGAGTTGGATGTGCCTTTGTTTGCAGGGGTGGGGGCCACAGGCCCAAGGCCTGAGGGAAGTTGTCTTCACAGGGAAACTGGGGACCCTGCCACCACCCCCCTGCACTGGCGCAGATGCTCACTTTCTTTACCAGATTGGGTGGTCTCCTTACCTTTTTGCTTTCTTTGTCTTCCCCAGAGGTTCATCCAAAATAGAGGAAGCATGTGAAATCTACGCCAGAGCAGCAAACATGTTCAAAATGGCCAAAAACTGGAGTGGTATGTGCTATTTTCTCCCTCAACCTCCATCCTGGAGGCCTGGCCGAGGTTGGCCTTAACCCCTTCTCTGTTGATGCTGTCTCCTGGCATCAGAAACCCCCCGGTCTGCTGTATAGTTGTTTTGTGCCCACTGGATTTACTTTATACCTTGGAGAAAGGGCAGAGTATTGAATTCAGATAGTCCCACATGGATTTGTGGGCTCTTTGAGAAATTTCTCCTTAAGTTCGGAATTTCAGGTTTTCTTGGAAATTCCTCAGTGCTTCTATCAGAGTCCAGATCCTGGGCTGGGGGATGTGCGAGTGGTTCCAGATGATGTTAATCACAGCTGCCATCCAAGGAGTACCGAGTGCCAAGCGTGCATCATTTAATAGACTCGTCACAGCAACCCTATGAGGGGCAGTTCGTTAATCTCCCGATTTTACAAATTCAGAAATTGAGGCTTGGCTCAGCCCCTTGCCCAAGGTGTCATGGCTATAAGTGACAGAACCAGGATTCAGGCTCCAGCTGTGGAGCCCGAGCTCTCAGCTTGCCCCACAGTGGCTGTAGAGCTGAACCGAGAAGAGGAGGCAGGGGGGCCTCCTGAGGCCAAAGAGGGGTGGGTCTGTGTGGGGCTGCCTACCACGAGGTGAGCCCAGGAGCCAGTACCTGTGTGAAGCTGATTTCCTAGTGTCTGGAGCCTGTGTGAGGCTGATTTCCTAATGGAGCTTTCAATGTCAACAAGATTGGATCGAGGAGATTTGGGAGCCAGAGACACAGTTTTAGAGCCCAGGGAGGAACTCTGTGGCTATGGAGGAGATGAAAGCTGGTGGCGAGGCCGTGGAGGCCCGTGCAGAGGTGCAGGAGAAAACTGATGACTGCCATTTCTGAGAAGAGTTTTTCCTGAGTGTTCCCACAGTACGTGCTGTTGGTACCAAACACTATGTGTATTATGCTCCCAAACTAAGAAAATTCCTCTAGAGAAGAAACACTTGTTTTTTAATCACACGAATGTTGCTTTTCCCCTAAAATTAGTTTCCCACCCCCAAACTATTCAAATAAAAGCCCTGGGCCATTTTCCCCCCAGTATTATTCCCTTTTAGAAATTTTACACTCTAATTTGGAGCTCTTAAAAATGATAATGAAGTCCTGTAGTGAAAACTGGAAGGGTTTCTCTCCTGCTGCTCAAAATAAGAGGGTGGGCTGGGCCTCCTGGTCCTTCCTGCTCATGAACTCTGAGGCCAGATCAGCTGCAGGGGATAAGGGGAAGATGCCTGGGAACTGAGCAGGAGATGGTGATTGGAATCCACAGAGAAGAAGAGATGCCATTCCCTCCCGAAAGTCAGCTTTGGGGACGTGCAGTCAGCATGACTTGGGACCCACAGAAGGGGTCTGTGTGCAGATGAGCACCGAACAGATGAGGCTTCAGGTGTCCTGTGCCCGTGAACACTTGTCCACGTGTACTAGAGTTCTTGGCAGCCATGCCTTGTTTTCCTTTCTGTACATGAAATTCCTGGAGGAGGCAGCCCCTTGTCGTCCCCCCACTCCATGTGCATGCTGTTGGTGCAGTGCCTTGCCCGCCGGGCCTGCCTCTGTGGACAGAGGCGGAGGGCTGGGGGAGTTAGACACGAGGAGCTTGTGGGGAGGGGGAGAAGGTGGGAAGCTGCTATGTGGTTTAATCTTGATTGTCCCTTCCAGAACAGCCCCCACAAGCTCCCTTCATGGCTCAGCCTCCACTTTGTCTTCTGGTGGCGCTTCTGGGCCCTAGAGGCTCCCTAGAGAGACTTGGCAAGGCTGGGAGGGACAGGAGACCCCCAACCTGTCTTTACAGCCTCTGCAGCTCTTGGGGCTGTCTGCCTTCTCCTTGAAGTCTCAAAAGTGGTGGCCCTGGAGACGCTGGCAGGGGCTGGGATTAGGGACATGGGACTTTAGCTAGGCTCACTGGACACCTGGGGGGCTCAGGGACCTCCCTCAGAGGCCGCCAGATGGGCCAGCAGGAGCCCCAGCTCGGAGGTGGGGAAACCTGAGGTCTGGGTCTCAGTCTGGGCTGCTCAGGTCATTCTTGTTCTCTCTTGAGGACTCTCCGCGTTCTCGAGAGCCCAGCCTTCTCCCAGGGCAGTGTCTGTGTGGAGCCCACTGAGGCCGGGATCCCTCCTCTTTCTGTTCCAGCTGCTGGAAACGCTTTCTGCCAGGCAGCCCAGCTGCACCTGCAGCTCCAGAGCAAGCACGATGCAGCCACCTGCTTCGTGGACGCCGGCAACGCGTTCAAGAAAGCCGACCCCCAAGGTGAGGTCTCAGGGCCACACGGGCGCTGCCGGGGCACCATCTGTGTACCCGTACACAAGTCCTCAGGTTTCTTTGTGGCGCTGGGTTTTCCAGGGGCTGACACGCGATAGGCTAGGTGGGAGGCGCCCAAGGCGAAGCTGCGGCACTTCAGGCTGGTTCTCCTCCTTCCGGCTGGCATTCGCACTGCCACAGTCCCCACCCCCCGCATGCAGCTGATTGCCCCCCTCCCTGTAGCCGGAGCATTTGGGAGTGGGCGTTGCATTGCGGACCCACCGCCTGCCAGGGAGAGGGGAAAATCTGTTCCGTTGTCAGAACTGCCAAGCATAAGGGAGTGGGGGAGTTCTGAGACCAGCCAGGTAGGAGTCACTGCCGAAAAAGGAGCGGAAATCGTCCCAACCTGGCTTCCCTACGCCCTGGGGAGATTGGAGAGCAGAGCCTGGGATGCAGTTGCCAGAGAACAAATTGCTTAAAACGGGAGCATGCTGGGGACCGAAGCCCAGGCTGGGACTGCCTCGTGGGGAGCATGCAGGCTTTGTCCCCTGGGCTCATCCCAAAGAGGAAGCCCAGCCCAGTGAGGACCAGTCGTTTAGATGTCACGAGGTGGTGGGAATTTTAATTTACCCTTAGAAATCTTGGTGCCAGATATAAATTGCTAACTTTTAATTTCAGCAAGCAAAGGTGTTTTTTTTTAAATGACCATCCACTGCCACTGTCCTCAGGCATGGAGAATATATGAATATCTGAGAAGTGAAAACCTGTCCTTCCCAGGAGAGGATAGGATGGTTTGCAGCAGTGCAGAGAGGTTTCTCCAAGGGTCAATCGGTGTTGATCACACACCCGCGGCTGGGAATAGCTGGCGTGCCTTGCTTTCGTCGTCTACGACAGTTAGTTTCTGGTTAAGGATTGGTCTCTCTGTTGACTAGTTGCTCTTCTCTGTCCCCAGACTGACAAGTCGTATCTTTCCAGCCAGACATCTCACAGATGGTAGCCCAGTGGTCACATGGTGGGACTCAGGCCTGGCGGGAACAGCAGGGCCACCTTGTGACAGGGTGGGCCATCAAGCTTGCCTGGCTAGTAGCAGTGGGCCACAGCAGACCACGTGGGTGATGCGATGATGACCCGGGGCGACCTTGGTTGGTCTCACACTTGAGTCGCCCCAGGGAGGCTCTATGGAGCCCCTCCCCAAGCCTTCCCTTGGGCGGCCTCGAGATGCCGTCTGAGCATTTGTGACGTCTAGCTGCTGCTCCATCTGGAGGGACTGGAAGGGCTTGTTTCTGGGTGGCATTGAGTGCCAGGCTGCAGAATATGCATGGTGCCACCTGCGCTTCCTGCAGACAGGCACTGCCTGCCTGGCACTGTGATGTGGTGGCGTCCTTCCCTTGCCTTTCATCTGAGTTCTTCCAGCTCTGCAGTGGGACTCGCAGGGATGGGCCTGGAGTCTGGGTGTGGCCCGTCCCTGGCCTTAGGAAGCACAGAGGATGACTGAGGATGCCCAGACCCATGGAATAGTCGAGGGGCACAGAGACTAGCTTGGCTTGGAGCTGAGGCGGGGGTGGGGTGGATCTGGCTGGGGGAGCCTCTGGGAGAAAGGGGGCAGTGGTGAGGGGAGAGCCTCATCTGGGAGCACCGTGAGCAGGTGCCCTGTCTGGAGCCCTGGAGACTTAGTGCTGAGCAGGGAGTGTTTTAGAGTGGTGTCCTGTGTCATGGCTTGAGTTGCACACCTTGGTCATAGTTCCTGGGTGGGGCAAGGGGCACATTGGCCTCAAGGATGACAGCTGTCTGAGTCCAGTCAAGCCTCAAAGGCTGGGCGTGGTGGTGCACCTGTAATCCCAGCTTCTCAGGGGACTGAGTTGGGAGGATCACCTGTGACCAGGAGGTCAAGGCTGCAGTGAGCTGTGTTGACACCACTCACTGTACTCCCGCCTGGGCAACAGAGTGATACCATGCCTCAAAAAGAAAAAAGCCTCACAGAGAAAGTCATGGCAGCTGTGTGCGACTCAGTGGGGCAGGAGATTTGTGGTCTTGCAAGTCTGGGAGGACCCTGTCTCCCCTGTGACCTTGGGAAAGTTCATCTTGTGGGCCCTGTTTCTTTGTCGGTTAAAGCGGAGACTGTGTACCATGAGATATGCCCAGCACAGCAGCTGCCGTGTGATAAACGTCCAGAAAGGGTGGCCCTTGGCTTTCACCAGCCCAAGGAGCCTGGCTGACCCGGGCTTCCTTGTGAGACAAAGCTGGGGGCCCAATTCAAACCTTGCGTTGTTTCCCCAGGGCAGGACCAGCTCCCTGGGACCTTCCTGGTTACTGATCTCCTCAGTGGCCTGGAAGGCCTTTGTCCTGGGTCAGTACACTTCCTACAGGAGTCTCTCCTGAAGGGCCCGCCCCTCGAGTGACAGCTAGTGTGCGCCTGGTGGAGCCTTGGCTCCCACCTTCATCTGCTCCTTCTGCAGAGGGGGTCCTGCCACCCTCTTGGTGGCACTGGGTGGAGAGGTGTGGTGCCCACATGTCATTGGTTCTTCAGAACTTCACAACCATCGCTAGCTACTGGGGATAGATGCGGGCCAGGGTGGCCTCTTCCCAGCCTGCCCAATACCTGGGCCAGGGCACGGGTGTGCGTGTGTGCCTGGGGCAGGAAAGTGGCCTGCCCCTCTTGTCTCCCCCTTCCTCCCCTCGCTCTGGCTCTCACCACCTCCTGCTACCATTTACTGGGTTCCCACTGTGTACCAGAGGCCCAGCATCTTTAAACCTGTTTGACTTCTTTGTGCGATTCTGTGATGTGCCCCATTTCACTGTGGAGAAGCCGGCTGAGTCCCGGGTGTGATCAGAGAAGGCTTCAGAGAGGCAGAAGCTGGGCTGGGCGGATCACTGGTAGGAGTGACTGCAGGAGGCGGGCGGCAGCCTGGGCCTCCACTCCCAAGCCCCTTCCAGCTTTCTGGGTGGGCGGAGGAAGAGGGGACAGTGGACTGCTGCCCAGCTGGCCAGACCGCGCAGCTGGGCGTTGCTCTGCTTGTCTGGGGTGCGCAGTCTGGCTGTCCTTCGAGGCCCGGTGGCCCGAGAAGAGCCCAGAGCCAGCTGGCAGGGCAGCAGTTGGTGGCCTGCCGCTTTCCAGGCGTGATGGGGCTTAACCCTGTGATCCCATGCTGCTGCCTGGGGGAAGCCTGTGTCCCTGCTGCTGCTGCCAGGGCTGCCCGGCTGACGCACTCCAGAGCCTGTGCGGCAGGCGCCACACCTGCTCCTCCCCCAAGCGGTAGCCTCAGCCCCCTCAGCCTGCAGGGTGCCAGGCTGGGTGTTCCGGGCGATCCTGCCAGCAGAGGGAGCCGGTGAGTCGCTGGGTGGCCAGGCTGCCTCCAGGTGGGGCTCACCCTCTGCCCCCTCCTGCTCACTCATGGATTGCTTTCCAGTCTGCTTTATCACAAGTGTGTGTGTGTGTGTGTGTGTGTGTGTGTGTGTAAGTAAAATAACTCCTCCTGTCTCCAGCTCTGGCTGCCGTTTTTGGGGTGTTCTCTTGCCGCCCCCATCTGCCCTTCCCTGCCTTCATTTCCCCTGTCTTCTCCAGGGGTGTCTATCAGCCTCACAACCCTGACTGCCTGGTGAACATCATCTCAGTCTTTCTCGGATCCCCAGAGGCTTTTCTGAATTGGACAGAACCTACAGACTCCCCTCCCCCAGAGAAGGCCTTAAAGATACCATTTTCTGCACATCCACTTGGGGATGTTGTGGGCTCCCTGAAAGCCCAGCTGTAGGCCTGAGGTGTAGCGCCTGTTCATGTCTCCCCAGGGAGTGGGCTGGTGTCCCTGTAAACCCCGAGATCAAGCAGCGGGCCCTGGCTTCTGGACAGCACACTTGCCCCAGTGACCAGCTGACAGCTGGGAGGCCCAGACAGTGGCCAGGAGCCTTCAGACGCCCTGGACACCAGCTCAGCCCATGCCCTGTGGCCTGTCCAGGACTCTGCCCTTCCCCTCCTCCACAGTCCTGCTTTCCTCCTGAGATGCACAAAAATGGTGTTTAAAAAATCTCTACCCAAGAGCTCATTTCTATCTGCTGGAAGATGCCTCCCACTCATGCTTTTCTCTCTCCTCCAAATAACTTGACAAAAAAAGCCTTTCCCAAATTTGAAATCCTGCAGGAGATGGTACAACAAAGGTAGCCCAGTTCTTCCTCAGTGCCGCCCTGTGTGGTCAGACCTTTTGGCACAGCCTGTGGTTTCAAGAACTGGTGGGGGCAGGGCCAGGGTCAGGGGACTGAGAGCAGAGGGTTCTGCCCACGAAAGAGAGAGCCCACCCTGGCCCCCAGCCTCCATAGACAGAGCCCGCTCAGGGTCTTGCAGCCACAGTGTCAGAGCCCAGGCTGAGCCCGGGCAGGTGTCCCCACTGCCTCCAGAACGACCTTGGCATCAAGCCAGGCTACCTCGAGCCTCTCTCCGCTTGCCGGGAGCACTATCCTTTGACAGCAGGGCCTTGGCAGGACTGCTCACGACACCCACGGGATCTGGCTGTCAGCCTGGCCCGGCAGCACTGTGCCCTGTCCTTGGGTTGCTGGGAAGCTGGTGGCACTGTGGCGGCCTGAGGACAGAAGGGCTCCCCTGAAGCATGTGCCTGGCAGGTTGCAGTCTGCAGTTGGTCACTCTGACCGCGTTTCCTGGGCTGGGAGTCCCTCCCTCCCCAGCCCCTGGAGAGTGCATGTGGCCTGGGACTCCCTGCACCAGGTGGGCGCCTGCACCTCGCCTGTCCTTGGGTTCTGCCGGGATGGTATCATTCTCATTCTCCCCCACCTGCCTTTTCCTCCCCACAGAGGCCATCAACTGTTTGATGAGAGCCATCGAGATCTACACCGACATGGTAAGGGTCACTTGCCTGCCTGCCTGCCTGCCTGCCCCAACCTTGCTCCCCTCCCTCAGCACCCCCAGCAATGCTCCTTGTTCTGCCAAAACTGGTTGGGTGGGGGCTGGGGAATGAGGTGGGTCACCTGGGCTGGCCGGGTGCTCACCCAGCTCCCCACCTTCCCACCAGCCTGGCCTCTGGCAGCAGCTCCCCACATGACATAGGAGCCTGCAGCCCCTCCCTCTGCATGCCCTGCCTCCATTCTGCACAGTCCAGCATGCTTTTTGTTTGTGGAAGTTGCAGTTACTGGGGAGGGTGTGCCCGGCCCCCTCCTCGTGCCCAGCCTCCCCCCGTGTCCTCTGATTAGTCTCTCAGGTCAGTGTCAGTGGAGCCCAGAGCATGCTCAGCCCGTCCAGGAGTGTCCCTGTCAACAGAGCAGGCCAGAGGGGTGGCTGCCAGGGACAGGATGTGGGACCCCGCGTGGGCCTGGGCCCCTGGCGGCACTCAACTTTCTGCCTTTTCATGCCCCGGGTCATCAGTCCCTCTCCCAGGCAGGAACATGGGCAATAGCTGCTGCTCTTGATTCAGACCCTCCTGAGTGCTTTGGTCCTCAGCGGGCCTGAGGTTGGCGCTGTTGTTTTCTCTATTTGACAGTTGAGGCAGGAGGGCTTGGACAAATGATGTGACTTGCCCAGGGGCACACAGCTGCCAATATGAGTCCCTGAGACCCAAAACTAGGTCTAGCTGAGCTCAGGGCCTGCCCTTGGCAAGGGGGGCCACCTTGGACCAGCCCCTGTGTGCAGAGTGCTGGGCAGGCCTGGACACCTGGTGGGGCAGGTAGGAGGGGTGCAGCCCCTGGGAGTGGGAGGCCTCCTGGGAACTCGGGGTGTGCACCGGGGAGCCTGAAGGGACAGTGCCCTCCATCCTGCTTTTCCCAGAACCTGTGGGTCTTGGTGTCAGATGCGTCCTGAGGCCAGGGCCTCAGCCAAGGATGTGCACATACATTCTCTGTGGTTGTTCACACTCCTGTCCCTAGTGGGCAGGATGGAGCCGGGCTGAGCCCTGGAGCGACTTGCCTGGAGCCACCCAGTTGGCCCAGCACCCACAGCCCGGCCTCCAGGGCGAGAGCCTCCCTGCTGGTCCCTGTGCTCCCCCTCTCAGGGCCTCTTCTGCATACCCCATCTCACAAGTGTGGGTGGGGCCCAGGAGGCTCAGGGTTGAATGGGGGTGGGGATGGGGCATGCAGGATCAGCAGTCACAGGCGGCCCTTTCCCTTGTCCCCAGGGCCGGTTCACAATCGCAGCCAAGCACCACATCTCCATTGCCGAGATCTGTGAGACGGAGCTTGTGGACATTGAGAAGGTGAACAGGCAGGCAGATTGCCTGGGCGGGGCTGGGCCAGGGCTTCTCTCCACCTAGGGGGGGGTCCTCTGGGTCTGAGCACCGAGAACAGCATGGGGGCACGACTGGCCGCGTCCCTGAGTGGGGCCTTCTCCCTCTCCTGCCTCCCCTCGCGCCTCCTCGTGTCTCCCCAGGCCATCGCCCACTACGAGCAGTCTGCAGACTACTACAAAGGCGAAGAGTCCAACAGGTAGCCCTCTCCTGCCCGCCCCAGCCCCTCAGTGACCTGCGGGACCCGCCGCTGCCTCCCCTCACGCCCCCTCCCCACACAGCTCGGCCAACAAGTGTCTGCTGAAGGTGGCTGGCTACGCCGCGCAGCTGGAGCAGTACCAGAAGGCCATCGACATCTACGAGCAGGTGGGGACAGTGGAGACGCCCACGCGTAGCACAGTGCCTCTCTCCGGGACCCTCCCTTCCCCTTTCCTCTCTCCCTCCCTCTCCCTGCATGTCCCCCCATGTTGTCCCCCCACTCTCACCTTGTCGTCAGCCCACGGTCCACACTGTCACCACCCTCATTCTGGAGTGTGTCCTCCCCACCCCCATGGAGCTCACTGGAGGGCCCAGGATCAGGCCGACTCCGAAGAGCAGAGTCCAGGATGGCACAGGAAGAACCACAGGGGAGGCCGGAGCGGCCACAGATGGCACAGGTCCCCATCCACAGTGGGAGGGTGGGGGTGTCACACGGCCCCCTCTGCCATGGGGGAGGGCCGGGTGATGGCCAGAGAAAGGCAGGCAGCTGGCCTCAGCGTGAGGGGGCAAGTTCTGCCACTCATGTTCCTGCAGCTCACCGCCCTGTCACCCCCGACGGTCCTGACAGCACCCGCCGCCTCCCCACTGCCAGGCACCTCAGGAGGCCCACGGACACCTGCCTTCAGCCCCCCCACCCCCATCATGTCTCAGCCACTCACCACAGTCGCTGACCTCCCGGGCTAGTCCCTAGTTCCCTGCCCCTGGGGTCCTGGGTTAACAGGGCCTCATCCCCAGGCACAGACCCAGCTCCCCACTGGCTCCCCATGGTAGTAACACATGTTCCCCGGCTGCCTGCTCTCAGCTCACAGGGCCCTCTCTCCATGGTCACAGGTGGGGACCAATGCCATGGACAGCCCCCT
>CAUYQG010111886.1:0-14843 GCA_963574415.1 Tarsius wallacei | reverse complement strand
AGGGAGGAATTTGGGGGTTATGCAGAGATCAGTGAGACTATACTTGGCTTGCAAATCGTCTAATATGTAGTGTAACACATATGGGTGCCTTTCTTGCTTCCAAACTTTTCCTTCAAGATGCCAACATTCTGGATATCTGGTCCTTTAAAAAAGAGAGACATAGCCGGGTGTGGTAGTGCGTGCCTGTAGTTCCAGCTCCTTGGAAGGCTGAGGCTGAAGGATCGCTGGAGCCCAACAGGTCAAGGCTGCGGTGGCTGGGAGCAGCCACTGCACTCCAGTCTGGGTGACAGAGTGAGACTCCAACTCAAACCCCCCCCAAAAAAAAATAAATAAAAAAAGAGAGTCAGAGAGAGAGACAGAGAGAGAGAGAAGCCAGCATTCTTGGCTCAGTTCTCTAGGGAAAATTGAGTCCTCTAGGCTTAGGATTCAGGTGCCATACCCAGTTCCAGGTTAAAACTATCTATTTAGCCACTAAATTCTGAACCTGTTTTTCCACCCTCAAAGTCTCCTGATGGCCTCACCCACCAAGTAGCCTCCTACCCTGCACCAAGTTCCAAAACAGGCTTCCCCCTCCAGCTGTTGATTGTAATTCTGTAGCTTGCTCTCTAAGGATTGTCATGATTTTCTGTCCTTATGCCTCTTATTTCTCTTGTTGACCAGATAAGAAGTCTATTTCCCAGGAAACTGAGAAATAACTGCAGAGACCCTTTAAAGAAGGCTAATTTCTGGAATTCAGGCATGAGGAAGGGCGCAAACATTTTTTTTTAGTATATGAAAAAGTAAGTTTAGTCGGGCATGGTGGCTCACGCCTGGAATCACAGCACTTTGGGAAGCTGAGGGGAGAGAATTGCCTAAGCCTGGGAACTTGAGACCAGCCTGGGCAACTTGATGAGATCTCATCTCTACAGTAAATAAAAAAGTTAGTTGGGTGTGCTGGCATGTGCCTGTGGTTCTAACTGCTGGGAAGGCTGAGGCAGACTTATTGCCTGAACCCAGCAGATCAAGTCTGCAGAGGCCGTGAGTGTGCACTGCACTCCAGCCTGGTTGACAGTTTGAGACTCTGAGTCAAAAACAAAACAAAACAAAAAGTGAGTTTAATCTTATTTTGTTGTCATTAACTGGTGAGGTCAGTGACATATTGTACTGTTGATACCTGCTGATTTCTTTTTCCTTTCCAACTAAGACCATAACCTATTCAGCATTATGTCCCCAGAACCTAGCCTAGTGCTTGACCATAGGACATGCTCAATGAATGGTTACTGGATAAATTTTCTCTTCAAAAATAATTCCTCCAGATAGTTAGCCCTTACTTAATCATCTTCAGAAAACAGCAAGCTTTTGACTCACAGGCTAGCCCAACTTTAATGTTTTGAGAGATTTTTCTTACAGGAAGTTGAAATCTGCCTTTCTGTAACTTTTAAATATTCTCCCCACTTCACTCACTGGGTTCAAAACAACAAATCAACTATGTCTTCCCATGTGATATTTGTTTTCCTGTCTCTTCTTTGTGTGTGTGTGTGTGTGTGTGTGTGTGTATGTTGGAGTCTCACTCTGTTGCCCAGGCTGGAGTGCAGTGGCAAGCTCATGACCACTCCAGTGTGGACCTGCTGGGCTCCAGCTATCCTTCCACCTCAGCCTTCCAAGTAGCTGGAACTATAGGCGTGTGCTACTGCTCGGCTAATTTTTTGATTTATTGTAGAGATGAGGCCTTGCCAAGTTGCCCAGGTTAGTCTCAAACCTGTGGGTTCAGGCAATCCCCTCACCTCGGCCTCCCAAAGTGCTGGGATTACAGGCTTGAGCCACTGCACCAGGCCCTGTCTCTTCTTTTTTGCCATGTTAAACATTTCTAATTCCTTGAATTTTCTCTTAAATAACATTTTTTACTTAAATTTTTATTTTTATTGGACAAATGATAATGTTATATATTTACAACGTGATGGTTTGATATATGTATACATTGTGGAAATATTGTATCCAGCTAATTAACATAGCCATCGCCGGGCTTGGTGGTTCAGCCTGTAATCCCGCGCTTTGGGAGGCTGAGGTGAGTGGATTGCCTGAGCCCGTGGGTTCGAGACCCACCTGGGCAACTTGGTGAGACTTCATCTCTACAATAAATCAAAAAATTAGCTGGGCGTGGTAGCGTGCGCCTGTAGTTCCAGCTACTTGGAAGGCTGAGGCGGAAGGATCCCTGAACCCAGCAGGTCGAGGCTGCGGTGGCCACTGCACTCCAGTCTGGGCGACAGAGTGAGACTCCAACTCAAAAAAAAAAAAAAAGAATAGCCATCACCTTACATACTTTTTTGTAGTGGGAACATTTAAAATCTATTCTTTTAGCAGTTAAGAAATATGCAATATGTTATTTTTAATTGTGGTCACTTTGCTGTACAATAGATTTTGAAAACCTACTATTCCTAACTGGAACTTTGTACCCTTTGGTCAGCTTCTCCCATTCCCCATACCTCCCCCACCCCAAGTTTTCTTAACGTTCTCTTTAAACATTTGCTCATATTAATAAGCACCTGTTAGAGTGTTCTCCACTGAAGTCACTCCTATTTATTAACAATCACTTTGAGGTGAGCTCCCGGAATTGCCCTTCGCATTTCAGGGTGGTCTGCCCAGGACAGATCTTCTCCTTTGCTGTGTGCTATCTGTTTCTTCTAAGGCACTGCAAGAGTACTTAGATTTTTAGAAGACCACCCTGATAGACTACAGACCCTCAGGAATGTAGCCCTCTGGAAATGGAGGAAGGACAGAACAACCTAACTTTGCTTAAAGTAGGATGGAGAAATACCTGGAAACTGGAGGTCTTGGGGGAAAGCAAAGCTAGGTGGGGAATTATAATAGGTGGTGAAATGGGGAGAGGGAAGGGAACCCTGATAGTGGAGGCACAATATGAGACATTGGTACCTGGAGAGACAGTTAAAGAGAGCTTACTGGGAAGAAAAGCATGGGTGTGCCAGGAAGGAGAGGGCGTGCAGGAGATCATCTTCCCAACTCAGAAGTTCTCCTCAGTTGATCCATAATCCAGTGCTCAAAAATTATTTGAAATAGCAGCTTCTAAACTAAATCTAAAACTCAAGTTTTTTAATTCAGCTGTCAAAGAAAAATGATTCCATTTTAATTTCATTTTAATGTGCTTCTGTTCCATGAATTTTGCCTCAAATGTTTCACATTGGCACTTATACAAATGTATGATTAAATTCAGAATAAAAATGATACAGAGATATCTGTTATATCTTTTATTATAATGTCAGCCTATTAAGCAAATTCAGTTTTCTATTTAATTGAAACAGACAAGAATTTTCACTAGCAAAAAGTGAAGCATCAATAAATATGTGTTTTCACATCTATGTTTCTTTTCCAAGTCAGTTTGTAGGATAATTTGCTGTGAATTTGGTCTCATGATCAAGCAGTTAGGTTGTAATTCCCTACCTAGTACTCTTTTCCTCTCCTTTCCCTTAAGAATTTTCCTTCAGAAAAATCTGTCTGGGATAGATTAGTAGAATCAGGCTGCCATAACTAGAGGAAATATCTTGGAGAGTATCGAGTTCAACCCTTATTTTTTGCAGATAAAAGAGCCAGAGAAGCTACTGATTTGCTTGCAGTCACACATCTATTTGCTGGCTAACTGTTAATCCCTTTAGAGAATGTTCTACTGCCAGTTGTTGGACTTCTGGAGTTTATGTTTGAGTAATTTGCCTTCTGTGCCAGAAGACAGTCTTCCATCTCTCTTCCAGAGCTCCAGTGTGGCCTTGCCTAATTATCATAAATGTACACACCTTGATTGAATCTCAGATCTCTCTCTTCCATGAGAAATGTGAATATCACACAGAGCCAAGGTTTAGAGCCTATTTCTTGCCTGTCTTCCAAATCAGGTGGGGAGTATTAGTGTGGAGGATGCTTGAGAGAAAAAGCTTCAGTGTTGAGTAGCCTTGGTTAGCATCTGGGTATGCTTTATGTCTCTGGCTATTCTCTAGATATATCTATTTGATGTACACATGTGGATGAGGAGCTGGGAGAGGGTGGAGTGAGTCGCTTGTGTCTTTTATTTAATACCCTGGATGACTGGTAATGAATGTAGTGCTGGTCTCATCTACCCACAATGTTCTTTGGAGAAGGGGCCTTTGGGAGTCTTGGCCTACCTTTAAAGTAGTCTCCTTGGCGTGTTCTGAAATAACAGAAGGTTAGCTTCTGGGACAGAAAAAGAAGCACGCATCCCTTAGTGATCATTAATAGTTCTTTCTTACTGAGGCCAGGTCTGGGTTGGATACACTGTGTTGTCCTAAATTCTGAGGCTTAGTATGGTGGCTGCCAGAGCCCTGCTGAGTGAACAAATACAGATTTAGGGAGAACAATTGCGTAGTCCTAACCAGTTAGCATCACTGTCCAGTACTATTTATCACTACAGAAAAGTATACCATGTGCTATATAGGCAAAGTAAAGAGCAGATTTTTAAAAGGGAGATCAAGAAAGTCTTAAGGAGGAGGTAATATTTGAGTTGAGTCTTGAAACAGGCTTGTCCTGCAGCAATAGGGGAGGGGGCGGGTGCAGAAGTAGATAATTCATGCAAAGAGAATATCATAGCAAAGACAAGGACTCATAAAAGAGAATAGCAGCCCGTACTGAAGGCCTGTTCCCTAGGCTACACACAGTGAACTTGTTCCTTATCCTTCCACCTGAGGGAAAGTCCCTGGAACTCGGGCAAAGAGCGCCGTATTCATGTGCACGCAGACATCCCTGTTTTCCACTGTAGAGAATGGGGTGACTAGGGTACTACCCGTAGCCTGATTACTTGTATTTGGTTCTGATATTATCTTTAAAGCACAGAGTACAGGTGTATATGTGGACAGTGGTCTTCATAATTTGCTGAAAGCTGTTTCTATAGATATAAGGGTATATAGAAACACATATGTGTATGTGTGTGTGTATACGCATGCCGATTTTCATGCAGAGAGACAATGGTCTTTTGTGACTAGTTTGGAAGTTATCCCGCTTTTGGTCTTGCAAAACTCAGACTTGTATTGATTGTAGTGATCATAGACTTTCAGACCACAGAGATGACATAATCCAACAACTTCATTTTTATAGCCAATAAGCCTGAGGCCCAGAGAGTGACTTGCTTAGCATTGGTAAACCACCCACCAAACTGGGAGAACAGGGACAAGAATTTGGGTGTTGGTATGGGCTGAGTTATGTCCCTCCAAAATTCATATGTTGAAGTCCTAAGCCCTAGTACCTCAGAATGTGATTGCATTTGAAGATAGGATGTTTTAAAAACAATGAAGTAAAAATAAGGTCATTAAAATGGGCTATAATCCAACCTGACTGATGTCCTTGTAAGAAGAGGAGATTGGTCACAGACAAGTACAGAAGGAACATCATAGGAAGACACAGAATGGAAATCTATATGCCAAAGAGAGAGGGCTCAGAAGAAACCAATCTTGATGACACTTTGCTCTTGGACTTCTAGCCTCCAGAATTGTGAGAAAATAAATTTCTGTTTAGTCACCCAGTTCATGGTGGGTTGTAATGGCAGCCTGAGCAAACTGATAAAGGTGTCCTAAAAGGCCTGTGCTCTCATAACTGATTTGGAAACCTACACAGCTGAGTAGGATGAGGCTGTGATGCAGGGCAGGAATTCTCTGCAAGTCCTCAGCTGGGGCCTGTGCTTCGTCACAGGGCATGGCTTCTGGCGCTGAAGTGCTTCTCCAGCCCTGGATGACTCCCGGAATGAATATTATACCAGACTATGTCCGCAAAATTTACATCACACAATGAATTCATTTCCATCTACAAGACTCAGAAGAAATGCACCAAGGTCAACTGAATGAAAAGTCAATATCAATGGCATTTTGCAATGGAAAACGATGCTGCTGATGCTGCTGATAATTTAATTTGTGTATAGTGACTATCAATAAATATTGATGGCTTATTTGCATGACTTAATTCCCTGTCTTGATTGTAGTCTCATTGTGGGCAAGGAGTACAATAATGTACACATTTTTGTATTCTTTGCTGTTATTAAAAAAATTCCTATTTGATAATGAGTAGAAAAATTATCAACAATCATCCAAACAAACAGTTTCCCTGCTCTGGCATTTAATTGGGGCCCCTTAGAGACGTTCCATCAGACTCCCCATTGACATACTGCCATCTGGTGGAGCCAGGCCTGTGGATCCGCTTTCACAGTCTGATGTTGCCTGTGTCTTGACATATGTTTGTTCTCGTTTCCTGCTGATTTTCCTGACAGCTGTCCAAATCCAGGGGTGAGCACCACGCAGGCCCAGGCCTTGGCAAAATACTGAAAGAGGCAAACATTTTCTTCGGTTTTCTGCTGCTTTCCCTGTTAGTGATACTCACAACCTGGTGTTCCTCCTCCTGTGGATAAAATCTTGAGTTCCAGTCCCCAAATTAGTATCTCTTTCCCTCCCCCAAATTTCTTTTATTTGCATAGTATCTACAGTTTACAAATTGCTTCTGAAACGCCTCTCTCGTTTGATTTTCTTTTTCTTTTTTTTTTTTTGAGTTGCAGTCTCACTCTGTTGCCCAGGCTGGATTGCAGTGGCTGCTCCCTGCCACCGCAGCCTCGACCTGCTGGGCTCCGGCGATCCTTCCGCCTCAGCCTTCCGAGTAGCTGGAACTACAGGAGTGCGCTACAACGCCCGGCTGATTTTTTGATTTATTGTAGAGATGAGGTCTCGCCAAGTTGCCCAGGTGGGTCTAGAACCCGCGGGCTCAGGCAATCCACTCACCTCAGCCTCCCAAGGCGCGGGATTACAGGCTGAGCCACTGAGCCCGGCTTCTCATTTGATTTTCAGATACCTTTTTGAGTAGGCTGGACTTGAATTTTAACCTTATTCAACAAAAATTTGTTGAATATCGCTAAGACTAGGGTCAACTTAATCCACGGGTAGAGAAGGCCCAGTGCCTGGAGCCCAAATATTTCTAGGAGCCCTTGAAAATATTTAATTTTTTTTAAATAGAAGAAAAAATGAAATTTTAGGTGGAAAGAAATGAATCTTCATGCCAATACAAATTTTTTGGTATAATTTTTAACATTTAAAAAATATAACTTTTAGTATTTTTGTGGAGAAATAAGTCCATGAAGGCAAAATTACCTAAAATCCACAAATATCATAATGCAGTCCTGGAATAAAATTAGTCAGTTATGCTTTTGAAAGCAATGTGGGACAATGAAGTGGGGAGAATTTTAGTTTATCTCGAAGCGGAATTGAAATATGTTTGACTGATCACATCAGGAAAGCCAGAAATAGTTGTTTGGATGTTTAGGAAACTCCTGGGAGGAAATGGGAGCTATGGCCAGTCCTGGGGTTCAGAGATACCAGGGGTATCTGGTAAATGGTGGTAATACTTGACAGAGTGACCCAGCAATCCCCCTACTGGGAATATACCTGGAGAAACTCAAATTATTCTACAAAAAAGATAGCTGCACATGCATGTTTATTGTGGCACTGTCATAATAGCAAAAACGTGAAACCAACCGTGCTGCCCATCAAAACTGGACTGATTTTTAAAATGTGGTACATATACACAATGGAATATTACCCAGCCAAAAAGAAGGAAAAACATATGGGCTTCAGTGACTTGGACGGATTTAGTGTCTATCATACTCAGTGGTCTATCACAGAAACAAAGAACAGAGTACCACATATTCTCACTCATAAGTGGACCCTGAACATTTACCATAATACTATAAGAAAGGGATTGGCAGTAGAAGGATACTGCTGGGGTGGGATTGGGGCAACACAATATCAATAAGGGTACCTGATCTCAAACCAGGCAAAGTGGGGACCAAAGGGAGGCCCAAACTTTACCTGCATGATGAACACTTGTATACCTAATCCTAAATTGTACCCCACATCTTTAAAATAAAAAATAAAAATAAAGACTTGACAGAGAGTCATTCCTCCAGGAATAACATGCAGGGGTGTTATACGGAGTTTCCTGGAAGGGATATCAGCCTAAGAAAGAAGCAAACTGCCACAACGTGCTTAATCCTGTAAGAAAACCTCACTTACCCTCCTGATGGGACAAATGATTTATAGGATGCCTGCAACTTGGCTGGGTTGTTGCCTGCCTAATTCTGTGAAGAGCATTAATGTGCCCTGCCAAACCAGACTTCTTTGTGAGGACTAGTGAGACTCTGTTAGAACTCTCAGATCCACTTCCCACAGGGAGGACATCGTAGGCTGGGGTGCCATCCTGGTGGTTTGAAGTGGTATCTCATTGTGGTTTTACTTGCTTTTCCCTAACAACTAGTGATGTTGAGCATATTTTCACGTACTTACTGTCATTCCTGTATTTTCTTTGTAAAAAAGTCTACTTAGCTTTGCCTATTCTCTCTCTCTCTCTCTCTCTCTCTCTCTCATCTCTCTCTCTTTCTCTTTCTTTCCTTTTTGAGGCAAGGCCTTGCTCTAGCACCCAGGCTGCAGTGCAGATCATGGCTCACTGCAGCCTCAAACTCCTGGGTTGAAACAATCCTTCTGTCTCAGTCACCTGAGTAGCTGGGAATACAGGTGCATACCACCAGGCCCAATTTTTTATTTGTATTTATTTATTTAATTTATTTTTGAGGTGTAGTCTCACTTTGTCACCCAGATTGGAGTGCAGTGGCACACTTACGGCCA
This sequence comes from Tarsius wallacei, assembly GCA_963574415.1. Taxonomy (NCBI): domain Eukaryota; kingdom Metazoa; phylum Chordata; class Mammalia; order Primates; family Tarsiidae; genus Tarsius; species Tarsius wallacei. The sequence continues at coordinate 6,192 of CAUYQG010111886.1, read as the reverse complement.
CCCCAGTGTCAACCTGCTGGGCACTGGCGATCCTTCTGCCTCAGCCTTCCAAGTAGCCGGAACTACAGGTGCATGCTACCACGCCCAGCTAATTTTTTAATTTATTGTAGAGACAAAGTCTCACCAAGTTGCCAGGACTGGTCTTGAATCCGCGGGCTTGGGCAATCCACTTGCCTCGGCCCCCCAAAGTGCTGGGATTATAGGCTGAGCCACCGAGCCTGGCCAATTTTTTATTTTTTGTGGAGACGGGATCTCACTATGTTGACCAGACTGGTCTCAAACTCCTGGGCTCCAGTGATGCTCCTGCCTCAGCCTCTCAATGTGCTGGGTATTGGTGAGAGCTGTTGTGCCTGGGCCTTTGTGTATTTTTAAATCAAGTTGCCTTTTTATTTTTGAGTTGCAAGAGCTTTTAAAAACATATTCTGGATACAGTTCTTTTTTTATCTTTATCATTTTTTTTTTTTTTTTTAGTTAGAATCTCACTCTGTTGCCCAGGCTGGAGTGCAGTGGCACACTCACAGTTACTGTAGCCTCGACCTGCTGGACTCAGGCAATCCTTCTGCCTCAGTCTTTCAAGTAGCTGGAGCCACAGGTGTGCGTCACTATACCCAGATAATTTTTTTTTTTTTAATTGTAGAGACGAAATCTTGCCAAGTTGCCCAGGCTGGTCTTAAACCCATGAGCTCAGGAAATCCTCTTGACTCTACCTCCCAAAGTGCTGGGAATACAGGTGTGAGTCACTGCGCCTGACTTGATACAAGTTATTATCTACAAATTATTTTCTTCCATTCTTTGGGTTGCCTTTTCATTTTCTTGAAGATGTCCTTTGAAGCACAAAAGCTTTAAATGTTGATGAGGTCCACTTTATTTATTTTTTTCTTTTATTGCTCACTCTTGGTGTTATAGATAAGAGTCTTCTGCCAAAACCAAGGTGCTACAGTTTGAAAGCATCTCCCAAAATTCGTGTATGGAAACTGAATCTCCAGTGCAACAGTGTTGAAAGGTGGGAGCTTTAAGAAGAGATTGGATCATGAGGGCTCTGCCCCCATGAGTGGATTAATGCTGCTATGGTGGAAGTGAGTTTATTATCTCTGGAGCAGATTTGTTATAAAAGTGAATTTGGCTCCCTCTTTCTCTCTCAAGCACTCTTATGTCCTTCCATCTTCCACCAAGGGATAATGCAGCAAAAAAACGCTGGCTAGATACAGCCCCTTGAACTTGGATTCTCCAGCCTCAAGAACTTTAAGAAATAAATCTCTGTTTTTTATGAATTACCCAGTTTTAGGTATTCTGTCATAGCAGCACAAAACAAACTAGGACACAAGGTCATGAAGATTTAGCCCTGTGTTTTCTTCTAAGAACTTTATGTTTTAGCTCTAACATTTAGGACTTTGGTTCATTTTGCATTAATTTGTGTATATGGAGTAAGATAAGAGTCCAACTTCATTCTTTTACATATAGCTATCCAGTTGTCCCAGCATCATTATTTCCCTCAAGCATCATTTTTTTTTTTTTTTTGGTTGGAGTCTCACTCTGTCGCCCAGATTGGGGTGCAGTGGTGTGCTCCCGGCCACCGCAGCCTCGACCTGCTGGGCTCCGGCAATCCTTCCACCTCAGCCTTCCAAATAGCCGGAATTACAGGCGCGTGCTACCACACCCAGCCAATTTTTTATTTATTGTAGAGATGAGGTCTCGCCAAGTTGCCTGGGCGGGTCTTGAACCTGCGGGCTCAGGCAATCCACTCACCTTGGCCTCCCAAAGCGCTGGGATTACAGGCTGAGCTACCGAGCCCGGCAGGCATCATTTTTTGAAAAGACTATTCTTCTACTTCTGGATAGTCTTGGCATCCTTGTTGCTAATCAGTTGCTCAGGGATGTGTGGGTTTATTTTTGGACCCTCAATTCTATTTCGTTGATCTATATGTTTATAATTTTTGCCAGCACCACACTGTCTTGATTACTGTGCTTTGTAGTATGTTTTAAAATTGTAAAGTGTGAATTCTCCTACTTTGTTCTTTACAGGATTCTTTTGACTATTCTGGGTGCCTTGTAATTTGATGTGAATTTTAAAATTACCTTGTCAGTTTCTACAAAGAAGTTAGCTGGAATTCTGATGAAAACTATGTTAAACTATTGATCATTTGAGTAATATTACTATCTTAATAATTAATTAATAGGTATTTGCATCTGTACATTTTCTTCTAATCACTGTTTTAACTATATCTCATAAATTTTGATATCATGTGTCTTTCTTTTTGATTTCTTCTTTGACCTACTGGTTATTTAGAAATGTGTTGTTTTAATATCCACTTATTTGTGAGTTTCACAAACGTTTTCCTATTATTGATTTCTGATTTCTTTTTATTGTATTCAGAGAACATTGTATTATTTTTATTCTTTTAAATGTAGTGAGTTTTTTTTTTTTTTTGAGTTGGAGTCTCACTCTGTCACCCAGACTGGAGGGCAGTGGCACGCTCCCTGCCACCGCAACCTTGACCTGCTGGGCTCCGGTGATCTTTCCGCTCAGCCTCCCAAGTCACTGGAACTACAGGTGCATGCTACCATGCCTGGCTAATTTTTTTGATTTATTGTAGAGATGATGTCTTGCCATGTTGCCCAGGCGGGTCTCGAACCCTCAGGCTCAGGCGATCCACTCACCTCAGCCTCCCAAAGCGCGGATTACAGGCTGAGCCACCGAGCCCGGCTGAGGTTTGTTTTAGTGCCTGTTATTCCTGGGGAATGTTGCATGTGATCTTGAGAAGAGAGTATATGTTGTTTTTGCTGTTTGCAGTGTTCTACAGGTGAGCGTTAGCTCCAGTTGGTTTATAGTGTTGTTCAAATCTTCAGTTTCCTTGTGGATCATATGTCTAGTTGTTCCATTATTGAACGTGGGGTACTGTGGCTTCCAAATTGTTGTTATTGGTGCATATATATTTATTATTGCTATATCTTTCTGATAGATTGACTGTTTTATTATTATAAACTATATTTATGCATGTCTAATGGCATTGTTTGTTTCAAAATTTATTTTGTCTTGTATTAATATAGGTACTTCAGCTTTCTTGTGATTGTTGTTTGCATGATATATCTTCTTATCATCCTTTTACTTTCAATCTGTTTGTATCTTTAGAACTAAAATGTGATTCCTGACTGGGCATGGTGACCCACGCTTGTAATCCTGGCAGTTTGAAAGGCCAAGATGGGAAGATTGCTTGAGGTCAGGAGTGGAGACCAACTTGGACAACCTAGGGAGAACCCGTCTCTACAAAAATTAAAAAATATTAGTCAGGCATGGTGGCACATGCCTGTAGTCCTAGCTGTTTGGGAGGCTGTGGTGGGGGGATTGCTTGAACCCAGGAGTTTGAGGCTGTGGTGATCCATGATCACATCACTGTACTCCAGCTTGGGTGACAAAGTGAAATCCTGTCTCAAGGAAAAGGAAAAAAAGATGTGACTTCTGTAGACAGTATATAGTTGAATCATGTTTATCTATCCGATTTGAAAATCTCTGTCTTTTGATTAGATTGTTTAATCTATTCCCATTTAATGCTATTATTGATATAGTTGGATTTATATGTCATTTTACTTGTTTTCTGTATGTCACATACCTTTTTCCCCTTCTGTTCCAATTTTGCTGTTTTTTCTTTTTGCATTAAGTAAATATTTCCTAATGTAGCATTTTGATTTCTTTAATTTTTCTTTTACTGTATTTTAGGATAGAGTAGTTCCCCCTTATCTGCAGTTTCACTTGCCATAGTTTCAGTTACCTGCAGTCACTATGGTCCAAAAATATTAAATGAAAAATTTTAGAAATAATTCATAAGCTTTAAATTATGCATCATTCTGAGTAGCATGGTGAAGTCTCACACCATTCTGCTCCATCCTGCCCAGGAGGTGAATTATCTTCTTGTCTATCATATCCACATTGTATATGCTATCAGGAAATTATTGCATAGGAAAAAGCATCGTGTGTATAGGGTTCAGTATTATTCATAATTTCAGGCATCCACTGGGGGTCTTGGAGCATATTCTCCATGGACAACAGGAAGATTACTGTATTTTTTATTTTTTTAGTGGTTGCTCTAGGGTTCAGCATATATAACTTAGTTTATCAGAATCAGTCTTAGACTTTTATTAGCTTAATTATGGTATTATTATGTAGAAATGTAACTTCTATAATCTATATTTCCATTCCCTCTTTTTTGTGTTATTATTGTTGTGCTTATTACATCTGTTAACGGTATAAATGTAACAGTGAATTCTTATATATATATATAATATATATAATTATTACTTTATCCTCTGTAGTCATTTTCTTAGCCCACTACAGTTTTGCTTCCTCCATTTCTTTTGCACTATAAATAACAAATATATATATTTGTTATTTTTATGTGTGTGTGTGTATATATATGTGTGTATATATATATATATATATATATTTTTTTTTTTTTTTGAGTTGGAGTCTCACTCTGTCACCCAGGCTGGTGGGTAGTGGCACGCTCCCGGCCACGGCAGCCTCTACCTGCTGGACTACTGTGATCCTTCCGCCTCAGCCTTCCAAGTAGCCGGAATTACAGGTGCATGCTACCATGCCCAGCTAGATTTTTATTTATTGTAGAAATGAGGTCTCGCCAAGTTGCCCAAGTGGGTCTCGAACTCGCAGGCTCAGGCAATCCTCTCACCTTTGCCTCTCAAAATGCTGGGATTACACGTTGAGCCACTGAGCCTGGCCCAATTGACAAATATATTACATATGTTACATTTCTATACGTTGTAGGCCCAACCATACATTATTATATTCATATTAGTTTATATAATTATTTTCAAAATCAGTTAAGAAAAGAAGAAAAACTATGCACTTTAACTTTCATAAATCCATAATTACTAAAAGAAAAAAGTATTTCTACTCTCACGAAACATTTCTGACAGCAAATGTGTGAGTTTTCCATGCCAAGAAATTCTGCAGTTCTCTGTACACCAACTAGTGTCTTACAATTCAATTCTGATGCTAACTACCTGGAGATAGTGCAAATGCCACAGGTTAAGTAATCAGTCCCTCATGACTGCACCTCACTTCAAATATCAAAGTCTGGGGCCCCTGTATAGTCATCCTCCATGGGGGATTGGTTCCAGGAACTCCCACGGAAAGCAAAATCCACAGTTGCTCGTGTCCTCTACATAAATGGTGTGGTATTTTCATATGACCTATAAACATCCTCTTGTATACTTTAAATCATCTCTAGATTATTTATAATATCTAATGTAATGTAAATGCTACGTAACTAGCTGTTATATTATATCTTTAAAAATTATTTTTAAAAAATAAAAATTATTTTATTATTATTTTTATTGTTTTTTCTTTTTCTTCCCCTATTTTTACAAACTTAAGGAAAAAAATATATTTTATATATATATATTTATCCTTGGTTGGTTGAATCTAAGAATGCAAAAACCAGGATATGACTGTACTTTTGACCAACTGGCTATAAATGAGGGGTTCCCACAATACCCCCCTCAGGTATGATAATTTGATAGAAGGCTCATAATACTCAGGAAAACGGTTTACTTACTATTACAGGTTTATTATAAAGGATATATATATATATATATATGTATATATTTTTTAGTTGGAGTCTCACTCTGTTGCCCAGACTGGAGTGCAGTGGTTGCTCCCGGCCACAGCAGCCTCGACCCACTGGGCTCCGGCGATCCTTCCGCCTCAGCCTTTCGAGTAGCTGGAATTACAGGCACGCGCTACCATGCCTGGCTGATTTTTTGATTTATTGTAGAGATGAGGTCTCGCCAAGTCGCCCAGGCGAGTCTCGAACCCGCGGGCTCAGGCAATCCACTCACCTTGGCCTCCCAAAGCACAGGATTACAGGCTGAGCCACCGAGCCCAGCTGGCCTCAGCCTTTCAAGTAGCCGGAACTACAGGCGTGCTACCACGCCCGGCTAGTTTTTTATTTGATTTGTTGTAGAGACAAGGTCTCGCCAAGTTGCCCAGGCAGGTCTCGAACCCGCGGGCTCAGGCAATCCACTCACATCAGCCTCCCAAAGCGTGGGATTACAGGCTGAGCCACCGAGCCCCGCTATTTTTTTTTTTTTTTGAATTGGAGTCTCACTCTGTCGCCCAGACTGGAGTGCAGTGGCTGCTCCCAGCCACCGAAGCCTCGACCTGCTGGGCTCCGGCAAT
>CAUYQG010111883.1:0-27367 GCA_963574415.1 Tarsius wallacei | reverse complement strand
GGCCCGTGGCTCCTGCGCTGGACAGCACAGTTCTATTCTACAGCATGACCAGGGACTGTGAAAAAACTGCCTGTAGTTACGAAAACCTTCATGATCCAAACTCTTCAGGTTATAACTGAGAATTATACCCAGATCATTTATGCCCAGCTCGGTGGCTCAGCCTGTAATCCCGCGCTTTGGGAGGCTGAGGTGAGTGAATTGTCTGAGCCCGCGAATTCGAGACCTGCCTGGGCAAGCAAGACCTCATCTCTACAATAAATCAAAAAATTAGCCGGACGTGGTAGCGCGCGCCTGTAGTTCCAGCTACTTGGAAGGCTGAGGCGGAAGGATCGCCGGAGCCCAGCAAGTGGAGACTGCGGTGGCCGGGAGCGGCCACTGCACTCCAGTCTGGGCGACAGAGTGAGACTACAACTCAAAAATAAATAAATAAATAAATAAAATAAAAAATAAATACATTAACCAGTGGGGGTTGCACATGCCTATAGTTTCAACTACTCAGGAGCCTCAGGCAGAAGGATAGCCTGAGTACAGGAGATCAAGGCTGCCGTAAGCCATGATCGTGCCACTGCACTCCAGCCTGGGCAACAGAGTGAGACCCTGATTCAAAAAAAAAAAATGTGGAGGAAACACACTACCTGACTTTAAATTATTCTATACGGCTATAGTAATATACAAAAGCATGGTAATAATAGACCAATGAAACAGGATAAAGAACCTAGAAATAAAACCATAGACCTACAACCAACTGATCTTTGAAAAAGCAACAAAAACAAACATTAGGGAAAGGAACCCCTATTCACTAAATGATGATGGGAAAATTGGCTAACCACAAGCAGGAAAAAGAAATGGGACCCCTACCTATTACCATATACAAAAATTAACTCAAAATGGATCAAGAACTTAAATGTGAAACCTCAAAATATAAACATATTAGAAAAAAACCTACGAATAACTCTTTTGGATATTGGCCTAGGCAAAGAATTTATGCTGAAGATTCCAAAGTCAAATGCAACAAAAATAGAAAAGTTAGACTTAATTAAACTAAAAAGCTCTGAACAGCAAATAACAAACGATAATAGTAAATAACAGAGGGAACCGAAAACATATGGAATGGAAGAAAATATTTGAAAATTATGCATCAGACAAAGGACTAATATCCAGAATCTATAAAGAACTCAATTCAATATGAGAAAAAGACAACCCCACCAAAAAGTGGACAAAGGACATGAATAGACACTTTTCAAAAGAAGACATCCAAGCAGCCAACAAACATGAATAAATTTGTTTAACATCACTAATCATCAGAGAAATGCAAATTGTAATCACAATGAAATTATTATTTTATACTTGTCAGAATGGCTATCATTAAAAAGCAAAAGAAAAACAGATATTGGGACAGTTGTGGAGAAAAGGGAGCACTCATTCACTTTTGGGGGGAACGTAAACTAGTTCAGCTTCTATGGAAAACAGTGTATAGAGATTTCTCAAAATAAATAAATAAATAAATAAAAGTAGAGCTACCATTCGACTCAGCAATCCCACCTCTGGGTATCTATCCAAAGGAAAAGAAATCATTATACGAAGAGGGACCCCACCCCCCAAAGAAAAAACAGAATTATCTTTTGGAGAGTGGGACCCTTGTAGTACACTCGGAATTTGTTCCTCCAGATCAAATGGTCAACTTAAGCTTTCACCTGGAAGCTTTGATAAGGTTGCATCATGATTTGTGGAAGAAACATCGGAGTTGTAGCAAACAGGTGACTGGTTCTTCCACCGTGACGATGTACCCGTCCACACAGTGCTGAGCGTTCAGCAGTTTTTGAACAAAAATGGCATGACCCCCATGTCCCACCCTCCCTATTTCCCCTAACTCGCCCTGAGCAACTTTTGTTTGTTTCCCCAGATTTAAAAAGTTCTAAAAGGGAAACATTTTGCCAATGTGGAAGAGGTGAAACAAAAAAATGGCAGAAGCACTAAAGGGCATCAAAATTGACGAGTTCAAAAACTGTTTTGAGCAGTAGGAAAAGCATCTTGAGAGGTAAGTGTATTGTATCAAACAGAGAATTTTGTTTTGTTTTGGTTTGGTTTGTTTTTTTTTTTGAGTTGGAGTCTCACTCTGTAGCCTAGACTGGAGTGCAGTGGCCGCTCTCGGACACTGCATCCTCGACCTGCTGGGCTCCGCGGATCCTTCCACCTCAGCCTTCCGAGTAGCTGGAACTACAGATGCACGCTACCACGCCCGGCTAGTTTTTGACTTATTGTAGAAATGAGGTCTCACCAAGGTGCCCAGGCGGGTCTCGAACCCGCGGGCTCAGGCAATCCACTCACCTCAGCCTCCCAAAGGCGCAGGATTACAGGCTGAGCCCCCGAGCCCGGCTAAAACAGAGAATATTTTAAAACTGACTGAAGTATAAACATGTAAGAACACATACACAACTTATGTATTTGTGTATTTATTTGCACAATAAATACACACATTTTATAAATAAATTATTTTTTATAAATAAAATTTGTGGGGCCTCTCCCTTGTATAAAAAAGATACCTGCAAAGTCATGGAACCAATCTGAGCACCCATCAACAACCGACTAGATAAAGAGAATGTGGTGTATATATATATATATATATACACCATGGAATGCTACGCAGCCATAAAAATGTTCCTTGCAGCAGCAGGGATGGAGATACAGAGCATTGTTCTAAGTTAACTAGCTCAGAAACAAAAAACAAAACACCCCATGATCTCACTTATGTATGGGAGCTACATGGACACAAATGGAAATAATGCACACTGGGGACACTAAACGGAGTAGGTGGGCAGGGGGCAAGGACTTAGAGCTACCTATTGAATATAATGTTCATTATTTGGGGAATGAGGACACCTGAAGCCCAATCCCCCCAAATACACAATACGCCTATGAACATGCACTTGTATCCACATTCTCTTTATCTAGTCGGTTGTTGATGGGTGCTTAGATTGGTTCCATGACTTTGCAGGTATCTTTTTTATACAAGGGGGGGCCCCACAAATTTTATTTATAAAATTTAAAATCTAAAATTTTAAATTTTTTACATTAAAAAACTGTAATTATGAAAGTTATAATATCATGTAATTTTACACTTAATGTATTTTTAAACATTATTGTATCACTTAAATTTGCATTTGCTTTAATTTAATTCTAGCAAAGCTGGGCAGTTTTTCATACATTTATCATCTCAATGCTTTTTTAAGGCAATTGTTTATTCATGTCTTATGCTCCTTTTTCTGTTGAAGTATTTGTGTCGTCCTCATTGTTTTGGGGGGTGCTCTTTAAATATTAAGGGACTTAACTATTTTCCATGTATGTTGCAAATACAGTTTAGTTTTCAATTTACTTAAGCGGTTTTTTTCATACAGAAATTTCTGATTGTTATGTAGTTAACTCTACACAAGTCTTTTTTTCTTTAGATGTTAGTCTTTCATATAAAGATTAGAAATCCTTCTACACTTCAAGATTATGTTATTTTCTTCCAGTAAGGATGGTTGTCTTAAAATATTTACATCTCTGATCCAGTAAGAGAAACAGAAAGCAGGTGTCATTCTCAGGAAGATGAGTTTCATGTATGCCTTTTTATTCATATTCAAATTTTCCCCCTATTTCTAAGTTATCGTGCTGCGCAGACACATCTCTTAAATCCCATCCCAGGCTTCTCTTCCTTTTGTGGTCACCATAATGTTAACAGTATTCTGTGTTTCCCTCTTTGTCATGTCTGAAAATTCAAGTATCATGCTGATTGTGGCATGTTCTTTTTGGTGGCAAGTTCTGTTCATCTAACTGTTGATTCAAACTATTTTATTTCTAATAACAAACTATTATATATTAATTATTTTCAAGTACATATGCCCATTACAAAATCTCTCATCAAATTTTTTAATATTTCTTTTATTCAATCTAATATATTTCCTTACTCTATTAAAATAGATTTGTGCTGATCAATACTACCCATCAAATGACATCTGATGTACTAAAGACAGTTTTGGGGGAAAACTTTCAGAAGGGTTAATAGAGAGGAGGGATAGCAAGATCAACTTCAAATGGGAGAGGATGTTGGTTTAGGGGTTTGTTTAAAAATAAATAAATAATAAGAGCTCTGGGTAAGAGAATTGAAGAATGGAATAGAAGATATAATCACAGCACCAAACCATGAAAGAATAATATAGATTATAATTGGAAAAATACAGAAATTAGATGATTGGATTAAAGGAAGATTTTTAAAGAAGACTGACAGACTTCGATTTAGAATATAAGAAAAGAGTTTGAAATAAAAGAAAAATCACTTCAGAAGTGAAGTTTAAATGAAGAATAATAATAACAGCCAAAATGATTTGCATATTTTTTATTTGACCCAGCAATCCCATTTCTAGGAATCTATCTCAAATATACACAGACAAAAGTTTAAAAAGGCCATAACACAACGTTATTCATTGCGGCATAGTTTGTGATAGAAAAGGCCTGAAGAAATATGATGCATCTACACACAGTGGAGTACTATGAAGCTATGGAAAAAAATATCTGGACATACTGCTATGTAATGATCTCTAGAATATATTGTTAAGCAAAATAAAGCAAAGAAATTGTGTGTGTGTGTGTGTGTGTGTGTGTGTGTGTGTGTGTGTGTTGAAATTATAAACCAAAAATCCTTTTTTAAATAGTGGGAACAGAATGGAGAAGATAGGGATAGAAATTAGACCCCTCTGAATGTACTATAATCTATAGATTTGACTTTGAAATCTTTTTGAAAGCAATCTATAAAATTAATTTGAATATAGATGAAACAAAATTGGCCATTAGTTGTTCGTTGTTGAAACTCCATGGTGGGTATGTCGGATTCTTTATACTTTTTTTGTTTGTGTTTGGGAGAAAGTTCACAATAAAAAGGTTTTTTTTTTTTTTTTTGAAGATACTATCATGGCCAGACCACCTAACTTCTGCCCATGAACCATCGCTTTTCACCAGTAGGACCTAGAGAAATGTGTGTGCACAAAAAAATGAACAGAAAATGCCAGGAAAATAGCACTCCATTGTTTGATCTGGCTTTGATCCTAAATCTCAATGTAGAAGTTGGGTAAAATGAGCTGGACCATATGGCTTAGACGGCTAGCGTCTTAAGGGGCTCTCTTCCTCCCCCTGCATATCTGATGCTACCTCTGCAAAGAATGTCCAATCCACTACAGCCTAAGGAAAGAATTTTCATTTCCCAAGACTCCATATGTGATAAAGCACATCCAAATCCATTTTCTAAAATCTAACTTCCCCGAGAAAGAATAGGAATAAAGTTGGCGAGAAAGAGAGTAGGGAGAGCAGAGAAGAGCTTTGAATCTCTTGCATCTTTTAAACTCCCAACACTCAAATCTTTCTCTAAGCCTTGTTTATCCTAGAGAAGCCAAGAGTGTGGTTAGAATGCATGACCAACCCTTTGCTTGCTGCCATGCCTCCCCCGACAGGCTTCATATCATAGGCTGTATGATACTTCACTTCATTTTTCTCATCTGCAATTTAACTTACACAAATTCCTCAAAGATTTTTTTTAACCTGTGCATGACCTCTTTTTCTGGTTTCCAATATGAATAGGGTTTTTCATTTTTTAAAAATGAACACTGCCACGGGAAGGAGGAAGGGGGGGCACATGACAACAAAAAACATACCTAGTCCTAAACCAGAGAAAGTGAGGAACATTTGGAGGCCCAAATGTCACCTGCACATGCATTACTTATGTACCTAATTCTGACCTGTACTCCTCCTCTCTACAATAAAATAAAGAGTGAACATCTCAATAGCATTTTGGAAAGAGGGAAGTTAGATATTGCTAGTTTGCTAAGGTGGCCAAATGAATGACTTAAGAGAAATTTATTTTCTCACAATTCTGGAAGATAGAAGCCTGAGATCGAAGCGACAGCATGGTGAGTTTCTTCTGAGGCTTCTCTTCCTGCTTTGTAAATGACTGTCTTTTTCTGCTTTGTCTTCACATGGTATTCCCTTCATGTGTCAGTGTGCAAATGCTTTCCTCCTATAAAGACACAAAGCATATCAGATTAGGGCTTGCCATAATGACTTTATTTCAACTTGATTATCTCTTCACTGACCCTGTCTTCACATAAAGTCGTCTTCTGGGATCCTGGGAATTAAGACTTCAACATAGGAATTTGAGGGATGGAGGGGTGATACAATTCAGTCCACAACAGATATCATGGCTTAAATTACGAGCTTGAATCAGATAGCCTGGGAAGTTTGTTGAAATGGGAGTGAACTGAGTACATTGAAGTAAAATTGAGAAAGAACAAATAGAGAGGAAGTTAAAGGAGAGAGTAGGATGTTCCTGGTAGAAGAAGGTGGTAGGAAATGGAATTCAGAGTAAGGATCAAAAAATTAATGATGTGACAAAAGAGGAGAGAGGGGAAAAGGATGAAAAAGGATACAGAATCTTTTGTATCTTTTCATGGTAGGAAGTCAAGAAATTTGCTGAGTGGTGGCTTCTATTTTTGTGTTTGCATGTGAATTGGGAGGCAAGAGCATCAACTCAAGGTGATGAGAAAGAAGAATTAGGGAGAATAGAAATAGTTTGAAATAACCACCATGGAGAATGAATAAGAGAAACATAATGACTGCGGCATCACAGAAGTGGTGCTGAGAAAGCCAGTAGAGAAAATACTTGCTCATAATCTCATATTAAATTTGGAAAAAAAATCCCTGGTAGTTGAAGGACTTATGTGTTTTGTAAATATGTACAAAAATGCAAATATGTGCATATAAGAATAGTCATTAGGTCTTTGGAAAGGGAAGTTCTTTCTTTTTTTTTTCTTCCATTCTTTTTTTTTAAATTTTTATTTTAAAGATGTGGGGTACAATTCAGGGTTAGGTATACAAGTGGTCATTGTACAGGCAAAGTTTGGGCCTTACTTTGGTCCCCACTTCACCTTGTTTGAGATCTTTCTAAGCAGAATTATTGAAAAAAGGAAAAATATTAACAAATGTGACCACATAAAAATAAGTATTCAATGTCAATAATAGTCAAAGAAATTTGCACCAAAATAATAATGAGAAACATTTTTTACATATAAAATTAGTAAAGATTAAAGAAGAATAACATGTACTGTTTGCAAGAATATTATCAAATATGCATTGTCACAGCAATTGGGAATATAAGGTTTTACTTCACATTTATGGGTCCCAACTTAGTAATATCTATCAAGAGTTTTAAAAGTTCATTTGACTTAGTTCTTCTATTTCTAGAAAATTAATCTAAAAATATGCACAATTTGAAATTAGTTAAATAAATGTTGATGCACCCAGAGGAATACTATGTAGCTATTAAAAATTACATTGCAAAATGAAAATTAATGGCATGAAAAAATTCTTGCAATTTAATGTTATGTTATTGATGAGTGGGGGTTGATCCCAGCAAAGATACAAAGTAGTAGACGCTTTAAATGAGCCTACCTGGACCAATTCAGAGGTCAGGCTACAGGGAACCATGTAATATTTTTTTAAATGGTTTGGGATTCTATAGCTCAAGTCTGCTATAGACTATGTGCACATAAACACACAGGGACAAGGGAAAACAAACACAAGGAACTTCAGTGGTGATTTTTTAAACACTCCACCATCTTTTGAAGATTTTTCCTATGTTCAGGAAATTTTTCTCTTTATGAGTGTTTCCTTCTCAAGCCAGAAAACCAGAACTAACTTTCCCAGACTCCCTTGCAACAATTGCACAGTCACATGACCTGGGCTCTGCCAATCATTATAGGCCTCCTGAGATTTTAGTTTGGATGAGAGCAGCCTGGGAAGCAGATGCCATGTGGAAGTCATTACCAAATGAGAATATCTAAATATACATTGAAGAGTAGGAGAGGCTGCTAGCATCTATACTCAGTAGTGACAGCATTGTTTCTACTGGAGCAGTCTCACAAGGAGGATAGATGAACTTCCTTCCTGGCTTTGCAGTCTCCAAGGTTGGCTCAGCACCCTTGAAGTTTCTGTGAAGGAGCTACCTGGTATCCTATGTAAAAGATCCCTTTTCTGCTTAAATTATCTGAAGGGAGTTAGTTTAGTTGTTTACAATCAAGCACATTGGCTGATTCAAATTCCACCATAGTTGCAGTGCCACTATGTACTCAATATTTTAAATGCCTTTGTCTCACGCTACCCTATCCTACCATCCTGGCTCCTCTTCCAGAAAGCAACAGATCTACAAGAACCCAAAACCCATTCTCTAATCATGAGCAAGTTTCTACTTCCCTACAACTCTCCATTTTCTGTCTATAGAATGAGCAGTTTGGGTTAGCGAGGTCTCTGGGTTGTTTCTCATTTTAAGTAGATAGTTCTATGTCTTAGGAGATTTTGCTCTATCACTGTAAAGAATTCAAGAAATCCCTGCTGTATATCGGACCTAGTAACCATTTTTTCACCACTCGCAGAAGACATCAGTAGGATTAGATGGGGCAGAGTCTGCAGATGACCCAGGGGCTCGGATCACAAAGCCCATCAGAGTTGTCCGGTACTGGACAGGCTCTGGAGTTACTCTCAATAACCCTATTCCCATTCCCAGGAATAAGTTGCTTCATGCCCTGCCTGCCCTCAAGCTACCAGCAGCATTGGCCCCACAGACATTTCCAGATAGCTACCAGGGCTTTGACAGATAAGCTGAAGCAGAGGATTCGAATGGGAAGATTCCAGAATTGGGAAAATTGACGATTCCCCCAGCTCTGTTACTTACTAGATGGTCCTGGGAAAGCCATATGATCTCTTCAATCCTCTGTGTCTTCCCCTAAAAAATTGAGCACAGTGGTGCAAACCAAATGAGATAAAGCAAGTGGAAGTGCTTTGAAAATTGAGAAGCGTTGTACAAATGTGAGGGGCTATTATTAATTTAGAGAGGAATTGAAGAATCTAAAATTGTCTTGCATTTGAATAGGGTTTCTTATTTTGCAACATGCTTTTCTCATTTTTGTCTTCACAGTCACCATGTGAGAAAGTAGAGCAGTTATTATTATCTCCATTTTACAGATGAGGAAACAGAAGGAAAAGTGACAACACCAGCCCTGGAAGCCAGGCGTCCTGATTTCCAGCCCCAGATTTACTTCTGTATATTTGCCCCTACCCATGTGCAGGTAACACAGACTATACATTAGAGTGTACCTGTCAGTAATAAGGTTGGTTGCCTACAGGGTCTGAGCTCATAGAAGGATATTTGGCCAGCAATGCTCATTCGGACTAACAAGTAGACTTTCTAGGAAAAAAATGTGTAGAATTGCAGAGCTTCTCAATTGCAATGGAAGGCAGGTTAAAAACCAGAAATAGATAAATGTTAGATGCTGAAAGAGACATAGCATAGTAGAGTGTGTGACCCAGTCCCATCATCTTCTTTCTGCCATCCTACAACTTGAGTCAGCATCAACTGTGTGAACTGCACTCCCCAAATCAGCAGTGGCAGCATCAGGCTGTCCCTGGAGCCCCCTTGCAGAAATTTAATGTCTAAGTGAGATGCTCAGGTTGAGGTTTATGGGCAAGTTTGTTTTTATCATCACCACTGTAACAATGATGAAGAGTAAATTTCCATTGCTTTGGCTTTTAAAGAGCACTACTGTACCCACTGGGGTTTCAAAGTAAGCCTGGAAGGTAAATTGATACCATTCTTAGAAATGATTTATCCAGCCGGGCTCCGTGGCTTAGCCTGTAATCCTGTGCTTTGGGAGGCTGAGGTAAGTGGATTGCCTGAGCCCGCAGGTTCGAGACCCACCTGGGCAACTTGGCAAGACCTCACCTCTACAACAAATAAAAAAAATTAGCCGGGTGTAGTAGCGCCGGCCTGTAGTTCCAGCTACCTGGAAGACTGAGGTGGAAGGATCGCCAAAGCCCAGCAGGTCGAGGCTGCAGTGGCCGGGAGCGGCCACTGCACTCCAGTCTGGGTGACAAAGTGAGACTCCAACTCAAAAAAAAAGAAAAAAAAAAGAAATGAATCATCCAAGAACATGCAGCTGAGGAGATTTTTATCATTTAAATTTTGATTGAACCAAGTCATCCCATTATGTGACTTGGTAGATTGCATTACTGCACAGCACGCCCTCGTGAGGCAGGGTAGACTTCAGGTTGGCCATTTGACTGAGTCACCAGGCAAATTGTGTGGGCCAGTTTCAAGCCAAGGCCTGAAGAGGCACCACGTATTTCCACTTATCTTCTTTTCCATGACATGACCTACCACAAGAAGAGATGCCCCAGGGTTTGGCTAATCTAAAAAAATGAGGAGACATTTGGAGAAGACCTAAACCTAACCTGTATCCCGTGGCTCAAAACATGGAGTCTTAGCTTTCAAACTGCAGCCAAGTCATAGACCCAAAAGCGTGAAATAAATGCTGGGTACTTTAAGCTTCTGCATTAGAAGATAGTGTGTGATGCAAAATATTGCTGCAAAAAATTGACTGATATAGTTCCTTTCACCAGGAGCAGTGATTGTAAATTATAAGGGCTACTACTTTTTAAGATTTTTTATTATTTGTGGGTGGCTGATAAGAATGTTTCTACAATATATGAAGCAAGGAATGTTCTATTTATTTCTCTTTCTGATGACCTATCCAATACCCCTCAGTAC
Organism: Tarsius wallacei; assembly: GCA_963574415.1. NCBI lineage: Eukaryota > Metazoa > Chordata > Mammalia > Primates > Tarsiidae > Tarsius > Tarsius wallacei. The sequence continues at coordinate 16,740 of CAUYQG010111883.1, read as the reverse complement.
TAACCTCCTTCCTCAATATATGATCTCATAAAAAAAAATCCTGGCCACATGTACCAGTAGACAAATGGAAAAGGGGTTAGGGGGATCCCTATTTTCGCTATTGCCCCTTCACTACTTGGGAACTCCACCAGAGTCATTGCTGTTGTAGGCATGTTCAGAAATTACGGTGATGAAATGGAAGATTGTACTTTTTATTACTTGACATCATCCAGGATTTGGCTGGCTTAGGCCAAGTGGAAAGTCCTTGGATGATATTGAGTCTGACATTAAGAATGGTTTAATGACCAAATAGTTTACAGAGTTTGCACTGAGTCTAGATTGTATCAGGAATGCAGAGACAGCTCTGTGTTTCTCTATTTATTTGAGACTTCTTTTATGTTTCTCAGAAAAATTTTATATTTGTGTTTGTTAAGGTCCTGCGCGTTTCTTATCAAGTATGTTACTAAGTTATTTACAGAGGTTTCCCCATTTGCAAGGACAGCTGCCACGTTCCTTTGCATGCCTATGAATGTTCTTCATATCTCACTCCTACTTACCTTAGTTACCTCATTTCTCACTCTTTCTCATGGCCACAGTATGTTTCATTCATCTTGAATGCCCTGAATATGCCGTTCTATTTTCTTGCTTTATATTTGTATAGACGCCTTTCCCTTTGCTTGCATTATGCATCTGGCTATCTTCTACTTACCTTCAAGGTCTAGTTCTAATAGCACTTCTTAGTTCATAGGGCCAGGACTAAGGAGAGGCAAGTGAGGCACCCAAGATGCCAAATTTAAAAAGGTGTTCAATCTCAGGGTTGTGCAGATGCCTCCTCAAATTGTGTGCCCCAGACACATCCTTCCCTCCCCCATGCCTTGCCCTGTTCTTTGGTGCCTTCCCTGATGCACTCCCCCCTTTCCCCAGGAACAGCTTGTCACTCTTTCTTCATGCAAAGTCCATACCTTCCCACATTATAGCATTTACCACATTGGGTTGTATTTTCTGAGGACAGAGACCACACCTTTACACCTTTGTAGCATAAGGACCATGACTGGCATGGTGTGTTTAACAAATAATTGTAAAATAGCAGCCAATATCTATGAGCACTTACTTTGTTCCAGGCGTGATTCTATACACTTTACTTGCATTGACCTATTTAGCCCTCACAACAACCCATATAGATATTATTACCTTAATTTTGACAGATGAATAGCAGAATACGGAGCAGTAAGTAAATTGCATAATATCACACAATAAGAAGTGGTAAAAACTAGGATTTGAACCCAGGTTCTTCTGATGCCGGACCCTGTGTGAGAAACTGACCGGCATAACATTTCTCACTACATTATGCCGAATAAGAATCAAGACGAAAAAAATACACTTACCTTATATTATTCAGAATTGAAGACAATCAGTGCAATATCTGTCCCAAGGGCAGGGAGGCTTTATGAGATGAGGTGGCATTTTGGGCTGTTTTTTTGGTGATCAAAGTCTTCAAATGTTGACTTCTTTTCCAGTCCCCAAAGGCTCCAATATTGGTGGGAGAGATGAACCTAAGGGTTGGCCTTGATCTAGAAAGGTCCAAGTAATGCTTTGGATAGCATTGACCAAGGACAATTATTGCCCAAAGGGATTCGAACCTTATTGATAATCCAGCCAGAAAATTCTGCCTCGTTAGCACCAGATCATTTGCTAGTCAGAGGTTATAGAGACAGCGTGTCTCCGCTGTCAGCCCAAATTCATCAACTGTGGGCAGGGGGTGCATGCAGCGGGTATTGCTGTTTAATGCTCTGCAGTGTTACTTCTTGCACAGGACAACTACCCTGCTTCTATGTTCTCTGCTATTCACAGCGTAGCTGAAAACAGGTAATTGTTCTTAGGTCAAAAAATATTCCATACCACTATACCTGTGGGAAATTGATGCCAAGCTAGGAGTCCCAAATTCAAATCGGTTTCCCATAAATAAATGTATTTTGCTGAATGGGAAGTAGGGAAAACTGTAGGTCGCATGCTTTATTAATCATACCTTTTGGTTTTCTGTTTCTGATGCTTCAACAGATGCTTGCTGACCCTGTGGAGACTGACTCTCCCAAGAAGTGCTGATTCCTAGAGGTAGTAAATAGTTCATGGATGAGTTCCTTTCATATGTAAATTAACCAATCCATTGTACCCCCAAAGCATCTCTATTGTACCCTAAACATACTGATTTACACATTCTGGGCCTTTATTTCTCTGCCCTAATCACCCCATATCAGGTGCCAGACATCGCAATACAGCCCACTGGAATTATTCAAACTAGCCAGTCCTAAGGCTGCTGACTCTGCCTTGCCTTAACTTCCACCAAGAAATCACAACAAAGGTTCTTACTCACATTTTACCCTACTCTTTCTGCCTTCTGACCAACCCCAGGGCTTGCCCGTGTAGGCCTCACTCCGTGACATTGTGTGATATGCCCCTTTCTCTTGGGAACTGTGAATAACAAATTGCATTTTCAATAGCAATCATCTCCCTATTCGTTGACCTTACCATATGTGAATAAGAATAAATAAAACCTACATTTTAAAATATGCCCATAGAAACCGGAAAAATTTCTAGCTGATTATGAACCAGCCCATCCTGATTTTGTTGAGAGAAGTGAGAGACCTGGATTTTTTTAATATGGCATGTTGTTTACTGCAAGAAGATACACATATGCATAAAAATCATATTGGAAGGAAATATTAAAACTTATTAATAGTCATATCTAAATGATGAGATTATGGATAACTTTTTTTATTTCAATGGCTTTAGGTATACAAATGGTTTGGGGTTACAAGGACACACTGCATAGTGGTAAAGAAGTCTGGAGTTTAAATGTACCCATCACATTAGTGCACATTTTACCCAATAGGTGATTTTCCATCCCTCCCCATCTTCCCACCCCCCGTCTTCTGAGTCTCCAATGTCCACTACACCATTCAATATCCCTTTGCAGACTCTTAGCTTAGCTCCCACTTATAAGTGAGAACATGTGATTTTCTATTTCTACATTACTTCACTAAGGATAGTGGTCTCCAATTCTATCCAAGTTGCTGCAAAAGACATTATTTCATTCTTTTTGTGGTTGATTAGTATTCCTTGGTATAAATATATGTATATATATGTTTATACATATATGCCATATTTTCATTATTCATTGGTCAATTGATGGGTATTTAGGTTGATTTCACATGACTGCAATTGTGAATTGTGCTTCAATAAGTGCATGCAGGTATCATTTTTGTATGATGACCTCTTTTCTCTTGGGTAGATACCAAGTAGTGGGATTGCCAGATTGAATGGTAATCTTCTTTTAATTCTTTGAGAAAACCCCACACTGATTTCCATAGAGGTTGTACTAATTGATATTCCCACCAACCCTGGGTAAGCATTCTTTTTTCACTGCATCCACGCCAGCACCTTTTTTTTTTTTAAACTTTGTAATAATGGAGAGGCCTGGGTTTTATTAATTTCTCAAAGTTTTAATGTTGATTAGTAATTCAAATTTAAAATGTTGGATGGTTCATGTGTGTACTCAAACCCTAAAGAGCTGAGGAAAACAGAAACAGAGGAAATGGAACATCCAAAAAGAGTTGCAGTAGAATATAATCTATGATTTCCCTCTTTGATCACTACAAAAGGATGCACTTTGTCAAGTTTTTGTAACCTGACTTCCAGTGAGAAATATATTTTACATTATAACATACATACATTCATATGTATCCACCTGAAATAAAAATGCCACCCTTACTATATCTAATGTTCTTTGATATTTACTATTCTATTCCATTTAATTGTTTTATGACACTACTATGTACTATACTGATTTTACAAACTGTGAATTGGATCTTAAGCCACAGCTTTAAAAAAAAAACCCACTAATTCCAAGATAAGAGGTATCAATTTATTATGTTACATATTAGGAAACTGAGATTCACAGAGTATTGGAAGTTGTCCAATATTACTCAAGGTAGATGGCAGAGCCAAACCTAAAGTTAACTATCAAGAAAATATCATTTCCCTAATGTATTTATATCCCTAAGTGTATAGTATACATATTAACAAGTCAAGGCTCAATCAAAGAAGGAGAACCACTAGAATACATCCACCCACACATATGTAGATATGTGTGTATATGTATATATGAGTATGTATATTTTTATATATCTACATATATATGTGAGTATAAATAGACATACTCATGTATACACATACACACACATATACAGATACAAGTATTTGTTATAGAGAGATTTGACCTTACACAACTAAGTCATTAAGTCATTTTTTGAAAACTATTGACTTCATACCTGATGCTGGAGCTTGGAGTTTACAAAGGACAAGAATAAACTGGAGCCCATGAGGACATTTTGAAGCCATATCCATTCTTATCATCCCTGACCTCAGTTACGTTGATATCTTACAGAGGATGAAGAAGGCTCTTTGTCATGGATTAGGAGCACAGGGGTATTCCAGGAGCCAGAGAAGTTGAAGGAGATTCTGAATAAGGCCCTGACACTGCCTCAAGCCAAAGAGCAGATCAACAATAACCCATGAGCTGTAAAACCACTACTTATGCACTTCAGCCTCCAAATCTCCCACTGACGTCTCTCCATGGCCTATGCTTTCTTTAGCAATTTAGAAAACATGCTCATAGCTCAGTTTTAAACATTGAATATCTATTGCTTCAATTATTGAAATCAAGAATACACGGTATTTATAGATGAGAAAAATAGCTCATTTTGTTTTTAGGACTCTCCCTTCTTTCTCCCAGTTTGCTATTATTTAAAATGTTAAACTCAAGTGCGTATTTTCAAAATATTGCTGTTTTATCATGAGAATTTTTGAAGGGTTATTCACATTTGCATCCTCCTGACTGACAGCAATTCTATGCCTTAACTCTGTGTTCAATTGATTGCATCACTCTGCCAGTCCTTTCAGGCTTCAAATTTCCTTTTCTAAAGTGTGCTCATTTTAATTCATCTATACATTCAATGATAAATTCTTTGTGCAGTTTGTTGGTTTGCTTTTAGCAAGATATTTCTGAGATCTTGCATATCTGGAAATTGTCTTTCTATTGATTTCAAATTTAAATAATAAATTTACTTTTGACTTACACCTTTTCTCCTCAAAACTGTGTGTGAAGTTACCTTCAGGATTTATTTTTAAGTGAAAAAGCCAGGTGGAGAAATGTGTGTATACCATACTACCATTTATCTAAGAAAGAGGAAGATAAAAATACACACACATTCTATCTAATATATGTGTTAAATATATATGTTATACTGCAGGGGTCCCCAAGCCACAGTTCATGGCCTGTTAGGAGCCAGGTCACATAGCAGGAGGTGAGTGGTAGACAAGCAAGCAAAGCTTCATCTGATTTTACAGCTGCTTCCCAGAGCGTGCATTACTGCCTGAGCTCTGTCTCCAGTCAGATCAGTGGTGGCATTAGATTCTCATAGTAGTGCAAACCCTAACGTGAACTGTGCATGCAAGAGATTAAGGTTGTGCACTCCTTATGAGTATGTAATGGTTGATCAACTGAAGGGGAGCTGAGGCAGTGATGCTAGCACTGGGGAGTGGCTGCAAATACAGAGCAACATTAACAGTGAGGTTTGACTGCAGAGACCATAATAAATAAATTGCTTGCAGACGCATAGCAAAACCCTATCCATGAGTGCCAAGTGAGTTGGTATACTTCAACTATACAGTTGCATCTGGTGGCAGGCTTTAAATCAGAGTCCGACACTTATTTTAGTCCATGTGTGCCCCCCCTCACTATTTTATTACTTCCATCCATTCCTCTTTTTTTTCATGGTGAGTTGTATAATTATTTCATTATATATTACAATGTAATAATAATAGAAATAAAGTGCACAATAAATGTCATGCACTTGAATCATTCAGAAACTATCTCACCCACCCCATTCCATGGAAATATTATCTTCCACAAAACCAGTCCCTGATCACAAAAAGACTGGGAACCACTGTTATGCTGTGTTAAATTGTGATAATTAACATAATGTGTTTATATATTACATGTTATATGTTAAATTGACATATGTTAATTTTATCACACAATAATATAACGTTTTATACTTTTATGGTTACACATTATTGCATAGTATTATATGTCAGGTGTTAAATGTATTAAATGAACATATATATGTTAAAAATAGAATGAATATTAACATTTAAATGGTTAAATTAGGAAAAAGAGAAAATATGTTGAAAGAATCAAGAAGTGAAAATAAACTTCCTTTAATAGACCTTGTATTATAGATCTGTCTTTGAAGTCATGTTTGTTCTTTACATAATTATAAAACAAAATTAAATAAAGAAAAATACAACCCCTAGACTCCAAAAGTAAATTTAAGCTGATGTATCTGAGTACACAATCGATGACCTAACCTCACCACAAAGGGAATATTCCAAAAGACTTCAAAATGTAGTAATTTGACTTTACATCCCTAATGGAATAGATCCTAAGAACGAAAAGTAAGCCCCCCAAAAGTCTTTACCTGTTTTTAGTAATAGCATTGCAGGTGATAATGTTGGTATTGTTATTCCAATATAACAATTAATTAAATTAATTGAGAAATTAATTAAATGAGAAATTACATCAATGTCATTGAGAACAGAAATTCTGGACTTGGTTGAAAGAAGACATGAATGTGAGATTGATGAGGTCAGACAAAAATATGAATCGGATATAAACTTATGATATATTTATCTTTAAAAATATGTAAGCCCTAGCCCTGCCCACTGAACAGTCCTAGAAATAATGACTAACTCAGGAGAACTGGGTACCTCTGACACCCAGTGGTCTCTTTTCTCACAAAAAAGAACCAGAGATCTTTAGAGAAATGCTTGATTCCATATCTGGGGCAGGGAATGTAAGGTAAGTCTGAAAACATTTTGTCATACAAGAAAGCTATGACAAATGACTAAGGCTATCCTTCATTGTTTTTTGGTACTTTATCCGAAGTCAGTCTTAATTTTACTTTGTGAGAGGTATATTTCCTCCTCCTGCTTGACAATTGAGGTATTCTTTATCTTCGAAGTTCAAATATTGTATCGGGTTATATCTGAGTTGGGCTTTTCATTATATTTCTGCTATCTGATAGGCTTTTTATTTTTGTTAGTGGAATTTAGGTATAGTGTTATTAATATTCCTCATTTCTCGATAGACCTTTATTGTTTGTCTGGCAGGACCCTTCTCTTGCATTCTATATTTATTTATTCCCTTTTATTTTCATATCCCCTACAGATTTTCATATCTTTCTTCTTCCCTTTGGCAACTATTCAAACATGTTAGATGTGTGGTCTTTTATTTCTGTGTGTCCTTGTAAAACTGGCAGTGTTGTTTTGTACATACATATTTTTAATTTGCATAAATGGTATCTTGCTATGGACCTCATTTGATTCTTGCATTTTTACACTCAGCAACATATTGCTCTCTGGGTTCATTTACTCTGTTGTTTCTGACCTGAATACATGGTGCACATACCATGCCTTTTACTTATCCATGCCTCAATGATTGAACTGAGATTGACTTTCAATCTGCACTGCCACAAAAAACATTTTGATTAATGTCCTAAAAATTGTCATCTTAGAACACTATGTGATAACTTCTCTGGAAAAATATCCAGGAGTAAGGATGTTGGGTAATCTGGGACCTGTATGTTTAATGTGACAATATATCACTGGTGTGTTCTCAATGGCTGTGCCAGTCCAATCTTCACTAGCAATGCCCAAGGGTTACAATGTCCCCACCTCTGACAAGACTTTTTCAATATTATATCTTGATTGTGTTCAATTCGGTCTTCTATAATTTTTTTTTTTTTTTTTTTTTTTTTTAGTTGGAGTCCGGGCTCGGTGGCTCAGCCTGTAATCCCACGCCTTTGGGAGGCTGAGGTGAGTGGATTGCCTGAGCCCACAGGTTCAAGACCTGCCTGGGCAACTTGGCGAGACCTCATCTCTACAATAAATCAAAAAATCAGCCGGGCATGATAGCGTGCACCTGTAGTTCCAGCTACTTGGAAGGCTGAGGCGGAAGGATCGCCGGAGCCCAGCAGGTCGAGGCTGCGGTGGCCGGGAGCGGCCACTGCACTCCAGTCTGGGTGACAGAGAAATATCTCTTTACTACATTTGGTTGTGTCTTTTATTTGATAATTGGAAATTCTCCAATAGTTCAAAATATGTTCTTTGCCCACCATAGTCATCACTTTTGATTTAATATTTGTATTGCTATTTTATTTTTAGTTCGCACTCTTCATCATTTTTTTCTACAAACTGGAAAACTTCTAAAATTTGTTATTTTTATTTTCAATTAAATTTCCCTGTCTGTCAAGTCTATTCTTTACTATTTCTAATATACTACTTTAAAATTTACCCTATAATAATGTAAATTGATACAGCCATTATGGAAAACAATGTGGAGCTTCCTCAAAGACAATTAAAAATAGAACTGCCGTATGATTTAGCAATTCCACTTCTGGGTATGCATATAAAGGAAATAAAATTAGTATCTCAATGAGATATCTGCCCTCCCATGTTCATTACAGCATGATTCATAACAGCTTAGGTAGGGAAACAACCTACATGCTCATTGTCAATGAACAGATAAAGAAAATGTGGTAGATATATATGTAATATAATATAGTATATACAACAGAATATTCACAGGAAGACAGATACTGCATGATCTCACTTATATGTGAAATCTAAAAACATTGACCTCATAAAAGTAGAGAGTAGAATGGTGATTACCAGGGTAGAATGATAATTTCCAGGGGCTGAGAGTAGGGGAAATGGGGAGATGTTGGTCAAAGGGTACAACTTTTTAGCTATGCAGAAAAATTCTGAGAATGTAATGTTTAGTATGGTTGCTATGGTTAATAATTCTGCATTGCAAGATTAAAATTTGCTAAGAGAGTAGATCTTAAGTGTTCTCATCACAGGGGGAAAAAATAACTATGTGAACTGATGGATATTAGATTGATTGAATTAATCATTTCACAATGTATATGCATATCAAAACATCATATTTTACACCTTAACTACATACAATTTTTATTTGTCAATTATACCTCAGAAAGCACAAGAAAAAAAAGAACTTTGAGTTGGCCCAATGTTTAAGCCTGAATGTCTTCTTAACACTACTCTTTTCAACTGCTTTGACTTATTTTTTTCCTCAATTCATTCATATCTGATTTAATGAAAATTAAATAATTAACTTTATGTGTGAAATTAGACTACAGAGTTATAGGGATATTGTAGTATATTTGTTAAAATAAGAAATTTTAAGTCTAAAAACTAAAATAAAATCAAATGCATTCACCCTATTATACAATATTTTACTTTTAAGCAGAATTTATTTCTGATTGTCTCACAGCCATATTCTCCATCACCAAATCCTTACTATGTTATTTTGAACCTCATGTTTCATAGAATGCAAGCATATTTGCAATTCTGGATAAAAAAACAGAAGCTTTCTAAAATCTACTTTTTCCCAGGAGATTTATAATACTCTTTTGTCTTTTATTCTTGTTTTAGTTTACATTATCTATTCATCTCCCTTATATATTTTTCCTTTTGATCAGACTTGTATGGTGTCAATTTAAAATAGAACTGGAGCCGGGCTCGGTGGCTCAGCCTGTAATCCCGCACCTTGGGAGGCTGAGGTGAGTGGATTGCCTGAGCCCGCGGGTTCGAGATCCGCCTGGGCAGGCGAAACCTCATCTCTACAATAAGTCAAAAAAATCAGCCGGGCATGGTAGCGCACGCCTGTAATTCCGGCTACTTGGAAGGCTGAGGCGGAAGGATGGCTGGAGCCCAGCAGGTCGAGGCTGCGGTGGCCAGCAGCGGCCACTGCACTCCAGTCTGGGCGATCGAGTGAGACTCCAATTCAAAAAAAATTAAAATTAAAATTAAAAAATTAAAAAAAAAATAAAATAGAACTGGTTTTGCCACCAAACATTAGTGAACATATTATTAATGTGTTCCGCATCTATCCACTAGGATGCCTTTAAAATATGTCTGTCAAATCTTATACTGGCAGGCTGATAGTAATAGCTCTACTTTTTCTGTTACTAGGGTTTTTCTTAGTTTTAAAGGTTCTTAGGATTTTTTATTTCATCCTTGATATTCAGTAATTTCACCAAGAAAGGGGTTAATTATTTGATATCAATGTTTCTGGTCATGTTGTGTTCTTCCAGTTGGCAAATAAAGAATCTCTTTTATTTGGGAAACTTATTTTCTATAATATTATTTTTTTTCCATTCTGTTTGTTCTGTTCTCTTTTCTAGGGCAGTCAATTATACGTATATTGCAATTCCTTTGCCCTCCAAACTTTCTAACTCTGTGTTCCTTTTATGTATTTTTTTCACCTCTCAAAACCTATTTCCATATTCCTAACTATATTTTCAGCAATGTTAACTCCTTGTGTCTATATTTTCACCATTACTTTTATACATTTTATGGCTATTTTCCTCCTCCATGCTTGTTTCCTAAACTCTACCAAGTCATTTTTCTTCTCTTAATATCTTCTTTGAACCATCATATCTCATACTTGATTTTCATTCAGTTATTTGGTTTTGTAGAGAAGTATTTGTGTCATTTTTCTCAGAATTGCTGCATGATTTTTCTAGGTTATATTCTACATTTGTCTTTACTTTATTTTCTAAGTTTTATTTTTCTTTAAATAGGAGCCATTTTTTTTCTGGGGAAACTGTAAGTTAAAGAATGGTGGGGAACAAGCTAGGAGAATGAACAGAGCAGGGAGAGCTGGCCATACAGAACTGGGGATTCTGTCTCAGAACACTTTCTTTTCTACTGTGCTATTTAGCCTCCTCTCCCTGCTGTTAGAATTTTTATTCTTATTTTGGTGGTATCTCTGCATATGTGTGTTGTGAATATTGCTCTATTTATTTTGCAGTAAAGTGTCATATCTTTCAAGTTTTTATCTGATGATTTAGTGGGTTTTTTCCTGTCCCCTTCTATCTCTCCTCTCTTCTACATCAATATTTTGCTCCTTGTTAGTATCATATGCCTGCACAGTTTAAATAATCCTAATCAATGTGTGGCATTTGAATAAACTCATAGATAATTCTGCAACCCATGTTTCCAGTCTTTGCAGACACATTGTGTGGCACTTATATTTGTGGAACTCTGCATGTCAACTGAAATCTGTAGAGATACATCTTCTTTAGATGAAAATCCCTGATTAAGTCAAATGTAACTATATTTAGCAGACATTCTTTATAGATTACAGTTTAGAGCCGTAAATCTTTTTTAGTTTTATTGAATACAAAATTATATTTATTGCTTTCTTTTGGTTTCCAGTCAATTTCAAAAAAGAGTGGGTAAAAACACTTTTAATATATAAAAGGTTTTGGAAATCTAGATTTTCATTTTCAAAAGATCACTTTGGCTTTAGAAAGAAACATTTAAAAGACCGAGTTGAAGAAAGGGTGGGGAAGCAGAAGGCTGCCCATGCCTGGGAACAGACAGCAAGACCATTAAGAAAACTAATAAATTTATGCAAAAGAGAGATGATGAGGCCTAGGAAAGGTCATGGATTGAAAGATAAGAAGAAGGTAGAAAAAAGACCCAGGGCTTTGGAGTCATCTGTCCATTGATGATAATTTATGTGATAAAATTGGATAGAAGCATGCTAGAAAGAAAAGTGAGCTAAGACAGAATCTTGGTAATCCTGCATTTGACAATGAAAAGTAAAAGATGATCCTGTAAAACAAAATGAGCAGTAGATACTAGAAAAGCCAGAGGAAAACAAACAAAGCAATAGTGAAAGGGCAAACAATGTTTCCAATTGGAAGATTGCTGGTGGTGACCTAATGATGTTGAGAATTGGTGGAAGACAAGGTCTTAAAGGTTTAACAAGGACATCATTGACAACCCTAATGAGAGTAGTGCTAGTAGCAGTGAAAATAGAAGCATGATTCAGGGAATTGAGGTGTGAATGGAATATTTCAAAGTAGGGTTAATCAATACGGAAGACTCTTAAAGGAGCTTGACTATAAACAGAAAGATAAATATAGAAATAGAACATAGGATCAGCTCAGGGAAAACCTCTTGCATAATGATGTATTACGTAACAAAGCCTTAGGATGTCCCTATAACAATAATAACTCATATTTCTATAAAAATTTACCTCAAAGGGGCTTTTGCATATATAAGCTCATTTCAATTTCACCTCACTATATCATCTCAATTTTGCTGATGAGAAAACTAAAGCTCAGAGAGATAACAATTTAGCCACTTTCCAAAAGATAAAAGAAAGAAAACAGTCAATACATCATCTTGACCACAGCTTGGGCACAATCCCACTCCTCAAGTCCTCGGTCAATCTCAGTTTCAGCACCCTTGTAGAGAGCAAAATAGAGTCAACATTTCACCTGACCCAAAACCCACCATGCAAATTGTTAGAATGAAATTCGTACTTTCATTTCCAATGGAATAAAATTGCAGAGTCCAGTTGGTTTTCTATTAACTTCTCCAGAACATTTTCTCTGCCCAGGTATTTCCATGCAAGGCTGATACTAGTTAATTGCCTGAATTAAATATTTTACAGCTTAAGAGGGTTTGCTGTACTACACGATTTATAAATATTCATTTTGCAGAAGGGAAGAAGCAAGAGAAAGTTGGTTTCCGGTGGCTGCCTTTGTAGCAAACTGTTCAATAATAACACTCAGATACAGCCTCGGTGTATAGGTAAAATACTTTTGGAGCCTCAAATCCCTTGTAAGAAAACAGTTTCCCCAAATGCACAACCTTTTTTGCTGAGCCACTAAATAACTTCTGCTTGCCCATGATAGGGACAGCCTTAAGGTGATATGATAGATGCCAAGCAAATAATCAATCAATACACTGGCTTAAGTCTCCGTCTATCAGTTTGGCATTGTGTGGACTAATTAGATGATAAAATGTGATGAATGTGTATTAAACTCAGCCTCTCCCTGGAAGCTCCCAGGGGTCCTTTCCCATTTTCTAGCTGACCTTTTAGAGCTCAGCTTTATTGTATGTGAATGCAATTAAATCAATTTGTCAGATATTTGCATTAGTCTAGCTTGTTCAGAATTCAATTATTCAGTGTCAGTTTACTGCCCTTCGGAGGCTTGTGCACTGGCTCGTGTTCAAGTGGTGGATAAAGGCAGGAATGGGTAATCTGGTCAGAATTCAAGCCTGTGTCTTCCCTCAGAGGTATTTCTGAAATCCAACTTACCCAGATCCCTTTTCCTCCCAACAGGTCTCAAGAGAGATTAGAATGGGCTCGTGACATAACTGAGCTTTAATATTGGCTCCACCACTTACTGAAATAATAGACTTGAGTAACTTATTTAACCTGTGTGAGCCTCAGTTTCCTTGTGCCAAATGGAGTTGCTTTGCTCTGAGTTCCCTCAGAAATAGACCCTAAGAATAGGATTTGAGTACAAGTATTTATCTGAGAGGTGACAGTAGCAAGCACTGATAAGACAGTGAGGCAATAAGACAGGAATGGGAAGAAGAAAACACAAGGTACATTCATGAGCAGGTTACTGTCATGGGCAACTGGCGCTTATGGGGACCTCTGGGAGAGGAAGAAGAACATCCACCAGAGTTGTCCCACACAGGGAGCAAAGAGCTTGGGCATATCTCTGGCACTTTAGGTCTGTCCTAATCCACACTGGTTGAATATCCTCCTGAGGCCAGAGAACACCCTGGAGCAGAGAGGCACAGACACTTTCGGTAAGAAGCCCTGTGACCACAGGATTATAGTGTAACACAATGGCATCCGCTGTAGGGAACAAGCTTCATTGTGAAGTCAGAATGATCAAGCATGTAAAATCCTTAGTTACTATGTTTGGCAAAGACTAAAGCACTCTATAGATGAGAGTAGATACCATTATCTCTGAAAATATATAAACCTAGGAAAATGGCTTTCCTCAGCACAGAAATTCAGCTATGATCCTAAGTATGTGGAGTGAAATCCACTTTACCATATGCCTTGATGAGGGGAGTAGAGAGTGAAATCATGGAAGACTTCATGAAGGACATGATATCTGAACTGGGTTTTTAAGAAAAAATAGATGTTCACTCAGCACACAAGGGGTGAAAAGACATTCTAAGCAGAAGAAATGATATGTATTATGATACAAAGACATGACACAGTATATGTTTGGTGACCTTTTTATAGTTTAGACCGGTTAAAGTGGAGGATGAGCAATAGCTTTAAGTCACAGTGCCAGAATTCAAGTCATGAGAGAATTCCTACATCATTCAAGTGCATTATAGTATTATCCTATAAGCAGTAGGATGTCGTTGGATCTACGAATGCTAAGCCTTTAATAGACTCTTTGGTGACAAAGGAAGTCATTTATAATGGAAATAAGTGGATTAATGACTATGGGTTCAAAAGATCTCCTACATAAGAATCAGAGAAAATGTGATAATATTTTATGTGAAAAGTACTTCAGGGTTTTCATTGAGCCAGCATGTTACATGACTTCAAAGAAAAAAAAAGTTAATTCAAACTTAGATTGCATTAATACAAATAGGGCAGTGTCCAGATTAACAGAAAGATAAAACCACCTTTGTTCTGCATTATCTGAGCACCTCAGGAAGTAGTTGTTCGATTTTAAATGACATATCTTTTAAAAGAAACACTGGCACACTGGAACAAGCCCAAGGAAGAATGAGCAGAATGTTAGACTCCAAAAACCATGTAAGACGTAGACGGCTAAAAGAGCAAAGAGTGGGTAAACTGCAGAAAATAGACTCAACAGACACACCTTAGCTGACCCCTGTTGCAAGGAAGAGATTAGATTTACTCTCTGTGGATCCAGAGACTGTAAATCCAAACTCCGGTGAAGCATATTTCAACTCAGTAGAACTAATCAAAGTCAACCAACAATGGAATTGTCAACCCCAGGAAGTTCTCTATTCTGGGGCGTAATCGGTAGTAAATAAGATGAATGCCTATCCAAGAGGTTTAGATGAGATGCTAGCTCTTAGAATGGAATTAACTTCTAAAGACACTCTTCAATTAAAATTCTATGGGTCTGTAGGAGACACACCACAAAAGGGCACGTTTTGCAGGGCATATCACACACATGCCATTTCTTGTGATCAAGAAACAAAAGTAGAATCTCTGGGTGGTCAGTTGCAAAGAATTGGAATAAGGAGGTTAAGAACAAAAGTCAGGAGGTTTTGTTTGGTTGTTGTTGTATAAGGAAGATAACATGCAGCGAGTGCCTGCTATGCTCCAGGAACCACATATAATAGAACTAGCAGTAGTACCAGTAGTAGCAGTAGTAGAAAAAGGGGACTGGTAGTCGTAGCCACAGTTTATTGAGTGTTTATGTGTTATTGAGTGTTCTTATTTAATTCTGCTTAATTCTTTGGTTGCTTTACTAGATGAATGCTGCTGTGAACAGCACCGCATGAACATTGTTGTACAATGGGGTCATAAAAAAAACCTTTTTAGAGAAAGAAGTAACTTCCTCCTTAGGATCTAGGCTAAAAACTGGTCTTCCCTTTGGACAACATAAGACACCTTCTGTAAAACATCACAAAGCAACCCTCTGGAAACAACAATTCAGGTAATTACTGCTGAACCCCTCTGTTTACTAATATGTAGGCTTTTAAGCATCACTTTAGTCCCACCTGTTAGAACATCCTGTCCCCTTATCTCAGACCCTTGTATTTCCTTCTTTTTTTGAATTGTGATGTAAGATCACTGATTAACCTTGTTCTTTTCCCATTCAGCTGGTCATCTGGATAACCCCGTCTTTCCCTCCAAGTGGATGCATCTAATGTCAATCCCAATCTCTCTCTCCCACTGGGTCATTTGTCTGAAACGCTGATGTATCTATAGATGCCACATCTTGTTGCTGAGAATCAGGAAAGCTTTCAATTCATCCCTTTTACAAAGTGATCTGCATTGTCATGAACTGACCGACAGTACTGTGGTAAGCTCCTGCATGTGGCCTCCGCCCATGCATATCCAGCTATTGCCGCAGTGTATTCACTGATATCTGTATATTTGTTATTCCACAATTTGAGAGGAGCTAAGCAGCAAGGTCATATGAACCTTGTGTAATACTCAAGGTTCTTTTTGTTGTCTCAGACCAAAAGAGAGAAGTGAAAATTATACAGGGGCATGGCTTGGAACTGACGTTGAGCCAGTATCCCCAAGTCTCCCACTAAAGGATTGGAATCAGAGTTGGGAAGTGGCCAGAAACCCTAAAGGCTGCCCCTCTTTCTGTCTCTCCCTACTCATTCTCCCTACCTCTTATCTTTTTCTTTCTTCTTACTTTCCTGCTTCTCTCCCTTCCCTACTCCATTTCTAGAGTCAGATGACTTTTTATCTCTGCTTCCATTTGTCCACTTTATTTCTTCTCTTAGACTGGCTTTTGCTTACTTAGACAACAAATAGCCAAATGCGGCTGCCCCAGCGTCCCCAAATTTGCATATTCCTGTTTAAAAATAACCACCAGAAGCCGGGCTCGGTGGCTCAGCCTGTAATCCCGTGCCTTGGGAGGCTGAGGTGAGTGGGTTGCCTGAGCCCGCGGGTTCGAGACCCGCCTGGGCAGGCGAAACCTCATCTCTACAATAAATCAAAAAATCAGCCGGGCGTGGTAGCGCGTGCCTGTAGTTCCAGCTACTTGGAAGGCTGAGGCGGAAGGATCGCCGGAGCCCAGCAGGTCGAGGCTGCGGTGGCCGGGAGCGGCCACTGCACTC